>ML675610.1:48414927-48447349 GCA_007922155.1 Mesoclemmys tuberculata | reverse complement strand
CTTGAGAGGGGGAGCTATTTCCTGTTTACATGGCCACGTTACAGCAGAGCGTGAATGTCCAGAGTGGTCACAGCAGAGCATTATGGTGGGTCTTTGCTGACCACTCAATCGATCCAGATAGATCAATCTGATGGCAGTGAATTTGCTGTCATCAGTGAAGGTGTGCCCAGAGTCTACCTTGGCTGGCTAGCATGCAGCACACTAGAGAGTTTTAGAATCACAGCCTCATAATATGCAATACCACGCTCTGTGGACAACCTTTCAGTAATCTTCGGTTTCAGGGTCTTTTGCAGATCCAAACAACAGTCTTGTGACTCAGCTCATCTTGATTTGATGGTTCCTCTGAGTATGAAAACAATTTAAGTGGCTATATATACTCCACTTTATGTTTTTCTGAAAAATTACAAGGATTTTGAAGATAAAATATTTCTTCATTCCACATTTAAATGCAGAAAAATTGATATCCTGGAATTCTGACCATTGCTCTAACAGATTTGTGTTATAATTGCTTGCTTCATATTAGGAATGAACAGATGGTGAGTACAGCGTAAACCATGTTTTCATTGTACAGCAAAATGATTTGAATATATTTGTTTCACAATAGTGCATTCATTTCATTTAACATCCACAGAAAATTTATGTATTTGAAAATAACAGTACAAGTGTGAATCTCTACATATTTTCCCTCGTTCACTTGTGCATCTGGAAGTGAGTGTCTGAGAGAGCTGTTGTGGGCAACCAATGACTAATAATCATGCTTGTGCAGTGTATGTGCTGTGTGAGCTGACTATTCTGAGATTTGCTCCTTTTGAAGGGGAAAAGAAGTAAAGTCTGTTGTTATCTTACTAGTCCAAAAGCTGAGTAAAGAAAATTTTGGAATCTCAAATGTGCAGACTAATGGCTTGGGAAGCTACTTACTGAAGTAATGAAGTGCAGCATTGTAGCAATTATATTAAGAATTGTGTAGCACTTTCATGGCTTACTGTAAATATAGTAGTGGTGATGACATAATCAAGCCAGCATGCATTCCATTAGTAGCCTTACTCTACATAAAATGTTGATTGTCCTTGTAAACCACAATGATAGTGGGTCAGGAACATTTGCATGAAAAGCTAATGAAACAGCAGAGAAGCACAGACTAGGCAAGCCACAGATATCTGTATCCCAACTGTAGAGAAATTGTCAGGAAAAATAACTCAGTGAAGCCTCTTAAAGTTAATGTCTGAAAGCATTAAGTTCTAAGTTGTAAACGTAATTTTAGACACTTTTTTCATTTTACGTTTTATGATCTATTCCACAGCAACAGAAGATAGTCTGCAATTATCTCCTAACAACTTACACAATTGCTTTTTGATGTATCTATCTATAGAACATATACGCAAATTAGATTCTGATTTGAATATTAACCTTTTCTTAATTAACTTATTCCTATAAAAATATCAAGCTATTGGTTTGCGGCTAAAAGTGTCTGCTAAAGACAGATTTCTAATTTTGAACCTGTTAGCTTGATAAACATGTTCATTATTACCATGGTTATGTGTGGGCATTTAACTAACTTCTCAACAAGATCCCTCAAATGCAAGTGTCTGAAGGCATTGTGAGACATTGCACTGAGGACACAGCAATGTCACTATCTTGTAGAACAATTTAATGGCTGTTATTTACCCTACCAGAGGGATGTATAATTAGCACAAGATAAATTAGACTGGAACTTGAAAAATTACAGCTGATGTCAAGCTTGTGAGATTTATGTCTTGGAAAGATTCCACTTATTCATAATGAGAAAATCCTTTGGTGACATTTCTGTTCTCTTTATTTATCAAGAAATCTTAATGTGTTTGAACTGTTTCTATGTACAGTTCTCTTAATTCCAACTTTGCTTCAGTATGTCTCCTAGCGATCATCCTTTAAAAGGATGCACTCACTACTATGCATTTAAAAAGATTATTATTTTAATATTTGTGGACAGCAGATGTTCATTTAGTGTAAAATCAAAGATGGAGAAATTAAACAAATTTTAATTTCTACTTCATTGTCACTGATTCTGCTACAGTCAGTTGTAACTCCTGACTTTAATTTATTCCTTCCTTTCTTTGTTCTGAACACATGCACTACAATTTAATGAATGCAAATCAATTGTGGTTGAGAGGTTTGTCACAATTAAGACTTTTTGCAATATTTTAAGATTGTAATCCAATATTAATATAAAACTAAGGGTTAAGTGTACAATCTGAAAAAAACATTGTGTTGCTACATATTCTATTTTGAATTAGGTTAAGGGTCTTTTCCTTTACACAGTGCCTCTTGTGATCACAGTCTTCAACAAGACACACACATGTTCCACATATTACTGAGGTAATTCTGTTTCTATGCCACTTCAGTCTTATGTCTCTCTTGAGAGAAGAGATTGAGAAATATATTGTACTGAAGCACATGTTTAAATTTAGCAATTTAGGCTGCTGCCCACGAAGAGCTGGGCTGAGATTTAAAACTCCAGGGTATGTTTTATTTGAACTACATTATTCCAGCTGCAGAAATTATAGGCAAGGGAAAATATACAATGCTTATGCCTGGAGATGGGCCTGAAACCCAGAGACTGAACACACATTTGGAAGAGTGGTACTCAGTCTAAACCTGAATAGGAGTATTGCTTAATTGTAAATCTTTACTACATAAAAACAGAACACACCAATAAACAAAACAAACCACACCAAAATGCCTATATTAAAATAAAGTTATTTTGGTTGCAAATTGAAGCACTCAAATTTAGAGACTGTCTGTGAAACCTCAATTCTTCTCCCTTGTAAACTGCATCTAGGCACTGAATGAATCAGGCGTCCTGTGGAAAAAAGAATATGAACATTTAATTAAAACTATATAGTAATGCATACACCTAACTAAGTTGCACAAGCAATCACAAATCTGGTATTTCCTAACTTTTGAATGCTTTGACTTTGCAATCTAGATAATGTTTTTAATGTAATTACCTAATTTTTTTTTACTGGAAAAAAGATAAAAATAAAATACTATGTACAACTCTAACAATCCTCCATGCCAACATGCATGATCAGCAGGGTTTCAACGGTGTAGTTCCGAAGCACAGACAGCTACTTCTTTCTTCCCAGGATCTGGGGGAGGTTCTGCAGTATGTGGTACTCCAATAGGCAGAGCATATACCTCTGAGGTTCTGGGCTAGATCCAACAGTGGATTCTCAATGCACAGAGTGCTGCTGCTTTATGATTTGGTGGCTGCAGAAGCCAAGTTCTTTGGATGCTCACATACAGCCATTATTATTGTGGAAGGTTCCCAGAATTTTTCTGAGGAACACAAGTGGGATAAGAGATATGGTGATTTCTAACACTGTGTACCTCAGTCAAACCTGAACGGAATTTCATTGGACAAGTGAAAGGCATATCGTTAGCCCCAAGGCTTTATCCCCATGGAATATCAATGACCTGCTGCAGAGGAGATGTTAAAGCTTCTCAAACTGGTCTCAATAATAGTTTATAACTGAATGCCCAGATATAGGGGGTCTCTATCAGCTTTCTGTATAACAATAACGATAAACCTGGATCCAAACTTAATTTTTTAAAATTTGGATCCAAATCTGAATTGTATAACTTGAGCTTATTGTTGTTTATATTTACCCCAGTTTCCCTTTCTCCTTTTATTCTGGCTTTGATATAGATCTCTTTTTGTCCCTCTTGCTTTAGTTCCATACAATTATCAACATCTCATTCCACTTCTTCTTGAATCCTCTTTGGCTTGGCTTCCCCGTTCACCGTTTCAGATGCTATCCTGACCTATGTTCGTTCCGTCTCCCTAAGCTTTTGCTAATCCTCTCATCTTATTCTTTCCTTCCTCTCTTCCCATCATCAGATGTATCCTTTCCATCACGACACCTCCTCTTGTGGAACAAGATCCTTATCCTCATCTGAAACATGCCCTCTCTAATCACTATGTGCTAATCACTGCTCCCCTTTCATTCTTAGTAGCCCCTCAGTCTTCACTGTTAAATTTGTTGTCCTCTTTTTTCAGGTTGAACAAAATAAACCCACACAACACCCAGACAGAATGTACAAAACTTACAGTAACCTTTTTAGCTACTGTGCTGTCATTGACCCCAACAATACTCCTCATTCAGCTTGTTTCTTTTAGAAATTCTAGTGTATCTAGCCATGTGCGTGAAGTGCTGTCCTTTCCAGTCCGTCCAGGAGTCTGCATAAAATATTGTTAATGCTGAACTCCTTGTGATTTTTGGAGCGAATGGTTTCTGATGTAATTGGTGCTTTAGACATAAGCCCCAAGGTCTTCCTCAGCCCTGTACATCTTGAAAGGGAGGAGCGATTGATGTTTTTAAGGTATTTGCTTACTGGATTTCAATATGACTTGGTCTCTTAAATCTGCCTAACCATGACAAGAAAAGTTATGTCTTTTCCATGCTGGAAAGTTGCCACTGCCACCATTTTGCTTTATTCCTTTCATCTAGATTGTTGCAGCTTCTGTGGGTAAATGTCGATATCATCTCTTCCCTTTCTGTTGGCTCTCAGCTTTATATACACTGGCCATCTTTAAAAACACACAGGAAAGGACGGGGATAGATACCATACCAAAAGGCACTCCCCTTCCCTCTGGGCAGTTATTGTAGCACTGTGTTCTGGATGTGAACATGGGTATAGGCTATTGTGCCTCACAGCTCTATCCCTTCCTTTCCTGTGTGTTTTTAAAGATGGCCTTGTGAACATTTGCAATCTTCAGCCAGAACATGAACTACAGCATATGCATGGAGCTGGGTTCTACACTTTGCAACCCATGGTACCACTGCCAATGTACATTTAGATACATAAAAATACAATATTTATTTAAAGGAAGTGGATTATCTCCTTTCTCACTATGGCTTTTCATTTTGGAAAAATGTTGTATGTAATTGCTTCCAGTCACTGCCCTCATGAATAGAAATGAAACAAATAAACACATGCAGTGTGAATGTGTAATTGGTCAACTAAGCTTCTGCAGTAAAATCTATATCAGGAATAAAGTCTTATTTGCTTGAATACAAAAATCAAGTATGCTTGTAAACGGATTGTTTTATTTAAATTTTTTTTTTCTCTTGTGGTTGTGTGGGTTTTCTTTTATTCTGTTTCCACTTTTCTTTTTTTGAATAGGACATTTCACCCAAATAAAGGACTTCCTGATTAAAGGAGACAGTTCTGATTTGGTTTAATTTGTTTTGAACTAAATTTTCATAAAGAATTAAGTGGGGTTTTTGGGGTTTTTTTTTCCCCCTTTCCAGTTTGGTTCTTTCAGATCGCCATCAAGGTATCTATACACAGACAAACACATTACACAGTTAAGAGGAGCTGATAATTGACATGTATAATATACTATTTTGTTTTCTTCATGGGCTATCAGGTTTTCATGTGGATAGTGTCTTGCCTGTCTTTGCATACCACTCATTTAATACCTACTTGGGTATTTATGTGATCTACAATATTTCTGGAGGAGCTGAATTATAGTATCCTCTTCAATCTCTTGTTTGCTCTACGATTTTTTTCTATCAGAGGAACAGTTTGCTGTTTTCCTTCTCAGTTGCCACTGGGACTGACTGACCATGAATGATATAGGAGCCAAATAGCTCACAGCTTTCTTGTGAGATTGAACATCTGGCTTGCTAGAGTGGATAAAGTACATGATGATCTCACCCTCTAGTGGCTTGAGACATGGAAGAAGGTATCAGTGGTATTGCTAACAGTTACCAGAGGAGTCCAGCAATGAATCTAATAAACAAAGGGAATAAGACTGTCTTTTGTCTGCCTCCACAGGACCTTATTGCTTATCAATGCATTTGAACCTGCCATTGTTTCTGAGTGCATTTTTCAAAGATTCTGTGAGAGACCTGTTGCTCTTGCCTCATTGTGAGTGTCAAATTGTGTTAGCTCATCCCAAGCAAATGGAAATCAATATTCTTAGTTGCCTTGCTTGTCCATTCTAGATACACTACTCAAAATAAAATAATTTCTCTTTGCTATTCTGCTGTGCTCATCAAAATTTACATTATTCTCAGTTAAGTTCTTTGTACAATGAGTTTCATTTAGGTTTCTTATATTGATTCAGCCTCCTTTGAAGGGTTTGCTGGTTTTTAAAATTCTTCAGTGAGCCTTTTATTTCAATTTTCAAACTTCATGTTCAGATCCATGTCTCAGTGTGTCTGTTTCAGTGTAGCTCTTTGCAGTGATCAGTGTGAACAGGAGTGAAGTGAGAGTATGAGAACAAGAGAGAAGTGCTAGTATGGAGTGAATCAGGGACTTTTGAAGCAGTAAAATAACTGGTGTCTGTCACCACTGGTATTAGAATGGCATATGATTCTTGTACTTGGCAGTTTATTTCCCATGTGGAAGGACATTCATTTGATTAGTAGAAAATAAGGCGACACTTTATATTTAGGTAACACATATAAATACATCATTAATGATTGCTAGAAACAAAAAATTAGAAAATTTTACAGATATCTAAATGATTTTAAAGTAATTGATAAATATCTAGCACCTTGTTAAAAGCCCTTATTGATTGGATCATATAATCTCTCTTGAGGGATAAATGCACACTCAGTTGCATGTTACACTGCTTACATATAAAAATATGGTATGTATATATATATATATATATATATATATTAAATTTCAAGGGAAAAAATTTAACGATAGAATTTACTTTGAGTATGTATCAATAACTTGAAGGTAAAACACATTCATTACTGGGATGTTGTAATTATCCTAAAACCAAGCATTGCAAACTACAGAAGTTCAAATTTAAGATTAAACTTAAAAATGAAACTCAAACCTGTTAAAGTATGGAAATGCATAGTTAGGTCACATAAGCAGCCTTAACTCTGCCCTATAGTGATACCATGGCGGGGGGGGAGAAATAATATAATGTGTATTTAAAAACCAGTTTAATCTAATTTAGTACTACTATTGACTAATCATAATTGTATGGTTATGATATGTTGTCACTACAGGTTGGGGTTACAGCATCGGAGGATCTGCTGTAATATATATGCGTGCATACATAAAACTATGGCAGATCCTTGGCTGGTATAAATCAGCATTGGTCCTTTCCATTCCTTAGAGCTATGCCAAGGATCTGGCCCATAATTTCAAACATACATAATGTCTATGCAACATAAATATAGGCTGAAATTCTTCAAGTAATTTTGTACATTAATAGCTGTATGGACATGTGTTGTCCCAATGTACTTGAGTAATTTTACAGAGGTGAGTAATTTTAATCATGTGCGTAAGTGTTTGCAGGTTTGGGGTCACATATTCCACTTTTTTTTTTTTAAAGTCACACACACATGCTATGTTTTTGTTTGCTTTGCCCTGCTGGTAAATGTTGCATAAGCACTTATTATCATTCATTATTTTCAGATATTTAGACAATAACTTTCTCCAAAAAATATCCTTGTTGGTCTTGAAACCTGTCATGCCATCTTACGTATGGATACTTTTTTTATTTGAAAAATAAAATATTGAAAAATAAAATTTATTTTATTTTTTATTTTTGTGTGACAAAAGTAACAGAATTGATTATTTTTGACACAGTTCTGAAAATGTTTCTCTCTTCTCCAAACCAAGGCATGACAGCTTGAAAATAAAATTTGATGTATGCCTAGTCCTTAGGCCTACCTGCTCTCTTCCTATGGAAAAATCTGGTGGGAGGAAGAAAGTTAGTTGGGAAGTTCTAGGCTTAACTCTGTGGAATTCTTCATTCAGAGTTCTCCCATGACAGGAAGAAGTTTGCAGCTTTAGAGCAGGGCTGGGGAACATTACTGTCAAACTCAGCGGAAACTGAGGATTTAAATTCTCTGCCTCCAACTGTGCACGTTAGAAGAAATCTGGTGCGTGAGTGGTTGCACCGGGCCGCTTTCTCCCTGCATAGTAGCACAGCATATAAGGGTGGTTGGCTGCCTTTCACTTTGCCATGGAGCCTGTGCACTAACTCTCTCATCAGGGCTTCCTAACCCCTTTAGGAGAGTTAATTTTGCCCAGACCTGTACTGAAGTGCATGGAAGTTTAAGTACTTTTTACCAACTTGGGCTGCTGTTTTATCCCCTTTCCGTTCTCATAAGCCTCCCCTTTAGGGCCTCTGAACATATGTTAATAGTGGTTAGCAACTTACATAGACTAAGTGACCAGGAACAGGCTGCTTTTGTCACTTTTCTCTAGTTTTTGGCTTTTCCTGCTCCTTTCTGTGCTGCAGAAGTAGAAGGAGGGGTATATGGTTCTTTAGATTTTAGGACATCAATTTATTCCATACCACCTACCGCGTACCTAGCTCCCATTATCCATTTATCCCACACATCCAAGAAGTAACATCTGAGTAGTCCACACAGGACACACAGGCCAAGGGATCCATTTGCCCAATGTAAGTACATTTAGAATAAAGGATTGATGTTTCTATATGGAATGTCCTTAGTTCCTAGGTAAGAGCAAAACATATTAGTTTTAAATAGTTTTAAACCTACTAGTTTTAATAGTTTTAAACCTTCTAGTTTAAACCTAATAGTTTTAAACCTTCTAGTTTGACCTTGATCGTTATTGTTATTATTGACCTTACTTATACCACCTATCCTTGACCTTGTCCCTCCAGATGTACAAATACTGACATACTTCAATTAAGAAACTTTTACTGTTATAAATCCTTTTTTTTAAATGCACAACTTGTCAACAAAATGTAATTTTCAGATATTTTTATAAGAATTCTGTAATACATTACTTGAATACAGAAAATACTTTATATAGCTCACAAATCACATATTATGTGGGTGCGAACTAGACTTACACCTGGCTTAAGTGGCTGGCTGGTGGTTGGGAGTGGTATGGGGCTGCCACATTCTGTGAGGTTTAAAATTGGAGCACAGTGAATCCCTTTTGTTGTTGTTGTTTTGTTTGTTTCATTTATTTTGGTGGCTGAACTTGGTGGGGGGAAGGACGTTTTGAACAAAAGTTTTCAGTTTCTTTCACTGAAACAAAAATGGGGGGAAGGGTGGAGAGGGGAACACATTTAGATCAAAGAAAATATTTTAAATGTAGATTGGAAATTACATTTTGGAAATGAAAGATTGATTTTAAGCAAGTTTCCCAAATTTTGTTTTGAACATGTCAATTCAAACCAAAAAGATTGAAACATTTCATTTTGACATTTTTTTTTTCAGATGAACCATTTCAACCTTCTGAACATTTTGTTTCTAGGAGAGGTATTTTTGGTCAAAACTATTTTCTGAATTCAAACCAAATTCACGAATAGCTTCAGCGCTCTGAAAAATTTATTTTTGGGTGAATTTACAATTTGCCAATTTTTTTTCTTTTTGTGGCTCAGCTCTATTTATAATTCATGTCAGCGCAACTTCTCCCACACAGCAGCATATCTGACTCTCCAGTCTGATCCCACAAACACTAAAGTACATGACTCACTTTATGCATACAAGTCATCTCACTGCGTTCTTTGGGACTACTCATGGATGTGAAAGTTGGCAGGATAAGAGCCTATGAGCTGAACAAAATCTGAGTGGAGTCTATCCAGTGATTTTAATTAGTTTTAGATCAGGGCCTACAAGGAGCACATTTAAATGTTATGAGAAAATATTCTCACTTGCTCCATTTCTTAATAAACAACAGCAAAACACAACTTACATTTGCCTTTGGGACTACAAGACAGCATTATCTAAGAAAGACAAAAAGAACATTTTTAATTACAGCATTTCTCTTCAAAAATATATATTTAATAAACATTATACCCATGTGATAACACTGTGCATGGGAGGAAAACATAAAAACTCAGCTTTGAAACACAAAGATCTGAGACAGTTCCTCACCTGAGGCTATTTAAAGTGTTAAGGTGATAAACAAGAGAGAAAAACGAACATGACTGTATTCCCAGCTGATAAGAGGAGATTCTCCTTAAGTGAGATAAAGTGAGTTGTTTTCTCATCCCCTGCCAGACCGAGAATTAGTAGTGGCAATAGGATTCAAATAGTCTCAAAATTGTCATTTGCAGATATTTATTTTGTTCTGACTTACTGTATATACTGTATACTATATGTCATTCATATTTATTATTTCAATTGTGGTAGTGCCCATGTGACTCATTGTACAAACAGAAAACAAAGAGACTGTCCCTGCCAGAGAGCTTACACTATATATTTATAATATAGAAAAAATTCACTTTCACTATATTTGCACCATTATTAACTGGCCCTAAATGTGGTTGTAAATTGGGAGGGAAGATTGTAGGGCACCGGGGGAGAGGGTGACGAGATGTCCCCATTTTATATGGCCAGTCCCAATATTTGGGGCTTTTTCTTACATAGGTGCCTGTTACCCTCCAATTCCCTCCTGGTTTTTCACACTTGCTCTCTGGACACCCTAATCAGGAGATCAGTCCTTCATTCACCATTTTGGCTATGGAATGAATTCCCCACAATTCTCTATTAAGAATTAATCTGCAGAGAACTGGAAGCACTGACAGGGAAGTGGCATGAAGATAGCTAGAGAGAACTGCCATTGTTTTATTCTATTATTCAGTTTCTGTGTGCTGGTTATGGAACAATCAGTTTACAAGTGAAAATGAAAATAGATTTTTTTTTCTTTTATGTACGCTAAATAACTCTTAATTACACAGTACATACAAAGTCACACCAGTGTGATTGCTTTGTGACATGGCTCCAGTGCACCATGATGCATTTGGGGTTTCTCTGCTGCCACTATAGCAACAGTCCTAGACAGACTCATTCATTTTTGTTGGCATGGAGACAAGCAAAGAACTTAAAGCAAAGCAGTAAAAGAGCCAGCAAGGCTCAAAGTGATTTTTTTGTAATTGGAGAGAAATGGCGTGCAGAGCTGTGCTGATGACAGCGTGGAAAGGGGGTTAAAAGATTATTTCAACACTATTTACCAGACAGAACACTCAGTGCATGCAGCTGGGGCACATGTTTTTCCAGTGCTCTTGTTGATGTGCCTGGTCCATCCTGATGTTCCATTTCCTTAAATGCACTTTCCATACATAACTGCTTCTGCTGCAGGAGCGTGGTCACTTTTTGGCTGCAGTTAAAGGGGGAATTTATTTTCCAAGTGACTCCAAAAGAGTTTCAGCCTTAAGTTTAATTTGTTCTCACTGTTGAATTAGTCTGTTACCTGTCAGCTCAGGATGACCTTCTTTTCCCAGACTATTCTTTTCATAGTCTCTCCCTCTTAATATTTCTCCTAATTTAATGTCATTTACAAAAACAGAACACAAACAAACTCTAAACCATATAACATAAAACATTACACATATGTGCTGTGGGGTGAAATTATAAAATGTAAATTTAGGCTGCCACAGCTGGCTTTTCCCCTTAGGGGAGAGCAGAGAGCTTCTTTTTCTTTTAAGTCCTCTAGCTCTGAGGGTTACAGTTAGAATATATTTAGCAACTGATCATTCAAACCAAATAAATAGGTACACAGAGAAGGGAACAAATATATGAAATCATCGAGTTTAGAGAAGTAGAATTTCTGTGGCTTCCCCCGTTATACACTGCCCTCATCAAAATAAGGATTTGTTTGTCACATGGCCAAAAATGTGCCATTAATAATCATGTCATGAATAGAGTTTTATGAATAACTGATTTTTCAGCTCAATGACAGTTCAAAAATAGCTGTTGAGCTGAAAGCAAATCTTGAAATCTTTGGAACTGTATGTGGATCAGAAAAGTTAGTTTCACATCTGTTCCAGAGCAGAGATTCGAAGCTGGGTCCAACACATCCCATCCAGTTATGAGAGAGGAGATAGGAGAGGCATGGCAGCACCCCCACCTGTTCCTCCTCCTGTGACCACTTTTGGTGAATGGTCAAAATTATTCCTGTCATATTCATGAATAATTTCTAGTTGACCAAAACTACATTTTTTTTTTCAACTAAATTTGTTGAAAACTTTTTGCCTAAGTCTAGTCAGTCATGATGAGATTTTAGCATGGCTTTCTTGTCCATTGTAGACATTTCCCCCACTCCCTACTTCTTGTAGCTGTGTTCTAAAACTCAGATAAAGACCATGATAGAGTTATAAAATAGTCATTTAAAAAAAATCCCTCTCAGGGAAACTCTGTTTGGGTCTGAACCAAAGTCTGTGGTAGTTAATGGAAAAACTCCTGTTGACTGCAACAAGCTATGGATCAGCCTTTATATCCTGCTAGCAATAAATATGTCTCAGCACTACCGTTGTTACTAAGGTTTTAGCCACAGTGTGAAGAAATCTGAAAAGTGATCTGTGGATAGTTATAGTAATCAATTAAAAATTCTATACTTTGTAAGACTTTTGTTAAATATATTACAGAATATTCTTCTATTTAAAAAACAAAACAAAAATGCACCAAAACTTGCCTAGTAGTTTTGTTGGTATCCTGAAAATGACTTCTTCATATTTTGTCATGGTAGAATACTTTATGGGCTGGCTACTTTCTTTTGTTTCCGTCTGAGTTATGCTTAAAGAGATTGGTTTGATTTATTTTAATGATTTTCTCTGAGGTGTCTTTCACCCTCCCCTTGTATCAGGGGCAACTGGATGCCCCCATTCGCTACCAGATGTCACAGGGCACACTCACTGCTTGCAGTGCCTCCTGTTGGTCATCCTGGGGATTAGCTCTACCATCTTATGCTCTTCCTCTGGTGGTATCTTCCCCCAACCTCTCTTGCTTTGGAGCCCCCACTCACTCCCAGATCTGCAGTCTTCTCTTCGTCTCTCAGCCCTCCAGCCAGGTCACTAAAGTTTCTGGAGAATTCATGGTCTTTCCAGGCCTGCTGTCTGTCTGGCATCTCCAATGCTCTTTGCTAATGTCCAGTGGCTGGTAAGGGAACCCAGGCCCACCCTGTACACTGGATTCTAGCCAAAGGAATGGGATATCTGGCAGTTCATTTTAGTTGATCATAGCAAGCCCATTAACCAGTTCAAAAGGATGGGACAGAGATGGAAAAAAAATTAAAAATTTGTTCAGAAAGATTGAGGGGATGGTGGGGTTTTGTTTGTTTATGTAAAAAAATTAAAAAAAAAGGGGGTGGGATTTTGTCAAATAATTTTTAAAAAAAATTTTAAAGTTTTTTTCATTCAACTTTCCCCTTTTTCCTCTCAGGTTTTTAATTTATTTTTTATACACTTACTACTACAGTGGTCTAGTGGTCTGACTATCAGCCCTGCAGGATGCCATGAACTGTGCCTTTACCAGATGATTGTTTATAAAATGGCATGACGGGCTACCCAGGCTAGTGGAACTAGACACATTTCATTAAGTATTACCTTGAAGTGAAGCGTTACCATCCATGAACATATATATTCTTCCTGTAGGCTCACTGCTTATCAGCAACATTATACTAGGGAAAGGCACATCAACTAGTTGCTACGTTTTTAGATGGTTATGCTGTAATGAGTGGTACAAAGCATGAAAATATCAAAGGAGGTCTAACAAAATTGTAAAAGCGATTAAGTTATTTTAGTAAAATTGTGCTAATTGTGCTAATTATGCTAATTATGAATGCCAATTAAAGGGAGCCAATAATTTGGGAAATTAGACAGATGTATTTTCTAAAAGGCTACTAGAGATGCCATCTTCATGGCTCATAGCAAAGCTTATTGCAAGATTCTGTAAATAGTTATAATAGAAGAAGCACAGTAGAATAGGAGTTGTTGGCTTTATTGCTATGGTATATCATAGCATTAGAATAAGTGAAGAAAATGATGCTGAAAGTCAAATGTACTTAGGTATCTTAGTTAATTTTATCTTCACTTTAACATTGTACAATGGACTAGGCTTGGTTTAGTGTTTTATTTGGAATGATTTGTAACTAAAATTGTGATTAATGGAATGGAAGTGCCCCAGTAAATAAATAAATAAACCATCATTTGAGCATTTAAACCAAGGTAATATCCCACCAGTTTATCTACATGATAGCTAAACATTGCATGGTCATTCTGGAAACTCCACTGTCTTGCCTGTTCTCAGTATAGCAGGTCATGCAGGCTTCCTCCATATACAGAAGACTTTCCTCACCACTAAGTACTGATTTAGGCAGCTGGCACTACCTGAAAACAGAGTTCGGGATTAGATTTTATTTTGTTGTGACTTCATTATGTGGCTTAACCGTAGAATTGATCTTTTGTTCTGTCCTTTTGCAACTCTTTAACAGATTATCTTGAAATATTTTAAAGTTTGATTTTTGTTCTTTCCCTCTTCGCCACAGGACTCAAAATAGCTCTACATCAAATTTGGTGCAGATTGAGCATTCGTGCTATTATCCCTAGAATCTATTTCACTATTGGATTCTGAATGGTGAGGGATGGAAGCAAAGTAAAATAGCTAAAATGTAATGGGCACAAGTTTCATCACATAATGGCTGAGATTTTTATGGGTTTAAGGTGGAGGAGTTGAGCATCTGTACAGTATATACAGTATATTCCCTGTATATATACTGTGTTTCTTAAAAGCAAAATGTGTTTGCTTTTTAAAAATGTTATAATCATAGACTTCATAGGGAGCACTGCCTGTAGGTAAGTTTGCCTGACACTTTTTATTATCAGAACATTTTTCAATTTCTTATAACTTCGCCAAACCTGAACTATTTCGGCTGAAATTTTCCATGCTGGGAGTTTGCCTCAACCTTTTTTTATTTTGTTTTTGTTGTTTTCTTAAGTTACAGCAAAAAACCTGTTTCCAAAGAAGATTAAAGAAAAACATGCTGTTTTGCCCATCTTAACAAAATTCTTATAACTGTTTCACTGAGAAGTTCTCATGCCTTCATGCTTTGGAGCAGAGATTTGAAATTTAGCAAATGGATCACCCTGGTGCCAGGGACGTGCTTTTTACCATCCTAATGAAAAACTGCTCAAATTTGGCCAAGTTATAGGTTTTCCTCTGAAAAATATTTATTGATCACATGCTCAGTACAGTTAGACAGATAACTTCAATTCTGACATTTCCTAGCTTTTGACTACTTGACTTTGGAAGCCTAACTTTAAAAAAAATGTAATTTTTGATTAACTGCTTGTAATACGATGTCACCTATAAACCCCAGCTATACAAACACATACTAAAAGTTAGTCAGAGTCAAAATTGATATTTTCTTTTATTCTGTTCCATTTCATCTGATACTACGTTCATCACTGTCGTATCTGAGTATTTCCATGTCAGAGTGCTTCAGTTCTCCTTAGTTTGTCTAGCAAAAAAATTACTGTTCTAAACTGAAAGTTAGGCCTTCTGTGGATTAAACAAAGATGACATGAAATGCATAAATATAGCCATGCTCTTGGAAGATCTAGTTAGGTTTCTTGTGAAGTTCTACAACCTCTTCGTTAGTCAGTAATGATATCATGCTGTTGTTGATGCATTGGCATCCTGAGATGCACCCTCCATGCCAATGAATATAGTAACAACAGTTTCAGATATGCAAGGAACAAGGAAAGAGTTCCAATATTTATATTCAAAGCTCTCATCCAAGAAAAGGGAGAATTTTTTTATCTGCAGAGGGTCAGAACAAGTTCCTAATTTTGAGAACTTATGTGGGATTTAAGTAACAGGACATATGATTCCAAAGAAACCACATACCAACAACTGAGAGTCTGACAACTTCCTGGGGAATGGTTTCCCATGTGATAAAGACCTCATAAAGACCCTGTGGTTGGGCCAATAGCAATATCTGGTATTTTTCCCAGGGAATTAAAAATTGTGTTTAGGTCTGCTATTTAATGGCCTGATCCAAAGCCCACTGAAATCAATGGAAAGTTTCTCATTGATTTCAAGGGGTTTTAGATCAAGGTCTGAGCGTAGCATCTACTGGTATCAGTACAGAAAGGACTTGTGCCATAATTCTTTTCTGACAGCATTTACCATTCCTAGAGTCAGAGTGGAAAATTGACTTCCTAGGGCACCATTTTTGCAGAAGTGCAACAGATACTTGCAGCAAGTTAGTCTGAATTGCTGTAAGAAATCTGTATCACTCTAAGTAGTTGCAGAATATCAGTTCAGTAAAGGCTACTTTGGTACTTACAGAAGCTGTAGTGAAACTAAATATCTTTGCATTCCGTTTATCAAAGCCCTAACACTTGCCGTTTCAGACAAGCTGCAGTTCAATATTGAGCAATGGGGATAATTTATATCAAGAACACTTTATTAAATGAAAATGTTTTAAAAAGCAACAAAAAACAGTTTTCCAAATCCTTTTTCCATTACTGCAGTTCAGAGCCTTTAGAGAGAGGAGTATCTTAAGGTACGTATTAGGCTGGTGGGCAAGACTTTCACTTGAAACATTACTGAAAAAAAAGTTTTGTTTTTACTATGAACTAATGCTTCTTCTCAAGTTCCCAAAACTGGGACACGTGAAATGAAAAGATACCTGATTTCCCCTCACTGCTGTCATTAATCTAGTTTTCTCACCTTTGTATTAGGGATCTGCAGCAAACAGTTAAGCCACATCCAGGTAAATTAACTGAAATTAAGAAGAGCTCAGATATACAAAATAAAATTTGAGCTGGGTATCTAACTCCTTTAGGCTCCTTTGAAAATTCCAAGAAATCTGAGATATATTTGAAATTATTGGGAGAATGAAGAACCTTTTCATGGATGTATTCCCATTCACTTGTGTCCCTTTTTTGAATTATATATAGCTTCTTTTTCAGAGGCCTCAAGCCAGCCTCTTAATTTATGTTTGCAGGTTTAGGTCATCCTTAGCCCTCCAAAAACTATGCATGCACCATAAAGTTGGTAGGTGCCAACATAATTTGCTAATTAGAGCTGAGAAGGGAAAAATCCTGCAAAAATTTAGTGATTTAAAAATCTTCCCCTTTCACATCAGGATTACCTTTTTAGATGTTTCATAGGGGAGACCCCAGAATAGGCAAGTAATTATCAGGCTGAGCAGGGACTTGAACTTGCCTCCCACACTCTCTGTGAGTATCCTAATTGCTTTTCTATTATAGGGTAGGGTGTGTGTATGCATGCATGTGGGTGCATCTCTCTGTCCCTCCTTCCACTCACTGGACCTGAGAAAATTTCCCAAAAGAAGTTTTCATCACAACCAACCCTTTTCTGGGGGAAAAAAAATCCATTTAAGTGAAAAGTTTGTTGAAAAAATCCTGACTAGCCATAAACATTTGGATTTTTATGCATGGCAATATGCTCAAATGACCATGTAGGCAAAACTGCAGCTTTAATTTCCAATTAACTTTTGAAAACATTCCATGAAAGTACTAGTTCACAATCCCTCTTTATTCATATTACACAGCACAGTGAAAGACACTTACGGGTAAGAAAGTTTGGAGAGCCCATTCTAAACACAGCAAGGAATGCACCTGGAATCTACAGGAAACATTCAGATCATGTACTTGGGGCAATTTCACACACTTGTTGCCAGCCAATTCTTTTCAAGTTGCCGGTTGTTGTAGGCTTGTTAAGAAATTTCATTTTAGTTAACTGGTGTGTTTTAGTTTTGTTGTACTTTTTAGCTTCCCACTCTTGATGATAGCTTTACTACTGTCAATGTTTATACAGGGCTCAGCTTTGTGATGACAGTGACATGATGTGCCATTTTTACGGTCTTGTCTTTCAATCCCCATTTACACTGAGACATAGAAGTTAAAAATGAAAAAGACCTGGAGTGTCATCTTGCTATCGTTTTGCCAGTGTGGGCTTGTTCCTCCTACTTTATTCATAAGTGACATGTCCATTCTAAATTTAAATTAAATTTAGCTTAAAGTACTCCAATGTTGGAGTACCGTATTTTTGCTGAATATAGTAATCCCATATAATATACCACAGGCACCGTACAGCAAGATTTTTAATAGAAACTCCATGAGTCAGAAATGCATGTATTCAGTGAATGAAAAGATTTCCTTGTTGCTTTTGTGCCAGATACTAAGACGTTTTCTTCTGACAATGAAAATAGTATGGCAGAAAAATGGATATTCTCATATGAAGCTTGTAAACCCACATTTGCTTAAGAATAGCCACTGCTAATGTATTGTCAACAGGGCTTCGGCATCACAGAAATACCTGCAGCATTGCTGAACTTGGCAAACATCTGTCACATGTCTCCCAGCCCTATTAGTTCACAGCAGGTATCAATAGCTCCAATCTAAGTTAATAGGAAAAACTGTAGGAGATCTGTTTAGAGCTTCTTTGCTTCAGAGAGCTAGAAATAAATTTTAAAAATGCAACTTTATTTTCTAGACGGCCTCCCTAGGATGAGGACTGCGTTCTGAAGCTATTTTGTATGCGTTATTGAGCATCCGGTGTGATAGACAGTCATACCTAGAAGTTATAAACCAACATGTTATAACCACTCAGCAAATGGAAAATGTGATTCATAACACAAACTGCTGTTCCTGTAAGCAACAGTAAACAAAAATGGTAATGGGGGTTGTGGGATTCCCAAAATGCCAATTTTCCTTTTTCACAAGGAGAAAGCAGCAAAGCTAAAACTGTTACTACTTCACCCTCATAATTTCAAATGATTCATTTCACCAGGTGCATTAGCATGCCAAGTCACCTTATAAAGATGCCTAAACAGCCAATGACTAATATTTAAATATTTAAACAAATTGAGACTGAAAAGGAAAATGCTGAAATAGTGGAGAAAATCTTGAAATACTGCTGCTGTGGTATTTCTAGCCTGGCAGGAAGCAAGATGTACTATTCGTCCTGTGGTAGAACCTGTTCTGGCAGGATTTTGGGTCCAGTTTCCCAGATTCAAGAAGTATGGCTGAGCAATTAATTTATTTTTTTTTGGTTATGCTTTTGTTTATCCAACCAAATGCTGGAGTGTGTTCTTCAGTCATAGCAACCACCTACCTCCAGGATTTAGGGATGTGCCTATATAGCTTTGGAGGTGGCATTGTAATAAATGTACCTTTTAAGCCTGCAGACGCAGTAATAGAAAGATTGTTACTTTTTCCATTTTAGTTTGTCTCTCACTCACTGAGACACTCGTATGACTTGAGACATATTTACTACTTATTATTCCATTTGATAGTGTGGTACAGTCAGACCAGATGGCTACAGAAGGGTACTCCAGGGCTGATATGTGAGCCCCAGAATGCTCAAAGCCCTTTTCCCTGCAGGGCAATCAGGGGCACCTGGAACCAATTGAGAGCCTACCCAGGTGCACTTAAACCCTGCCTGCCCTAAAGACTAGGCAGGGAAACATAGAAGGAGGAGAGGAAGGAGCTGTTGGATCCCCTTGGACTGGAAACAGTGTTTTTTACAGTTGGAGAAGCAGAGCAGGAGAGACCCTGATATTGGCCCCAGCCTGCAGGAAGAACTGGTGATTCTTGGACGCCCCTGGGCTTCTCCACCACCCCAGGGAAGGAGCCCTAACCAGGTACCTCCCTGGGTCACAGGCACAAACTGAGACTAGCTGACCTCCCCTGTAGGGTTGAGGGACAGCCTCCCAGGCCTGCAGTAAGGCCTGCACCTGGTTGCCCTGTGGGAGAGGCACTGAAGAGAGGGGAAAAACCCAGAGACTTGCCCAGCTCGGGGTGGGATTACCTCAGGTCTCCACTGCCAGCAGAGACTGTTGCCAGCAGGTGAGCCCCAGCAGGGGGGCTGGCATACCACAATAGGTATAATGTAGTGCCTTTCCATCTCCTTTTCCTTCCTTCCTATGTAGCATTGCTGTTATTTCTCTCTAGTGATCTTAGTCGTCACTGGTCATTGCTACTCTTATGCCAGCTCTCCCACAGACTATACATTGGTTTTGTGGTCATAGAAACTTGCCCCCCTTGATAAAATCACACTTCCCAACTTTAGGAATCCTGGCTCAGTTTCCCTTTCTAATTAGTGAACTGTTCAAGGCAGTTAAAAATCAAACTGGTGAAGCACAGGAAATGTATGGACTTGTACTATCAAGTAGTGCAAGGACTGGATAAGTTAATAGAGATGCGGGAGGGACAAAAAGTCACTTATGAATGTGACTCACCAGCCGGCTTGCCCTCTGATAGCTGCTGTGGCATAGCAGGATCTCCTCCTTTAATACCCCTGTTGACAGCTCTGCCAGCCCTGCATTGGTCTTGCTTATTCTTGCACTCAGCCCACCACTTATGTCACACATAGGCCCATTTCTTCTGAGGTAAACAATAATGCGACAACTAATAATCCTTCAGACCAAGTCCAGGCTCACTAATCTATACCACTAGTATTGGGGAAAGAGGGTGCTCAGTAGTCCTTCCCCCTTGCTTGCGGTTTCTACTCCACCTTCCTTGATGGGCTGGTAGGGGAAAGCCTTCCTTCCTCTCCCTCTAGGGATCCTTGAGTAGTCAGTCAAGGCCTGACTACACAGGCAACTTCCTACCTCTCTGGACCACTTCCTACCTTGCCCTGTCGTGGGCTTTTGCCTCAGTTTCTTCCTGGGCTCCCAGCGTATGAATTCCATTCCCTGTAATCTTCTTCCACAAGCTCACTGAAAAGTGGCTTTGCACTTTCTGCTACCCAGCTAGTTCCGCTTCAGGAGAATTTTCTCTACTCCAGTCACAGGACTATCCATGACTCAACAGGAATGTTTCAGTTCCCTGCAGGCCCCTCCACCAGCAAGCCAAGTCCTGGTTGGATTTACATTCTGTCACTCCATCCCAGCTACCCTGGGCTCCCTGTTGCAGGCCTATCTTCCTTCAGGGAGGCTCTGTCTACCAGCATTCTCAATCAGCTTCTTGGCTCCAGCCAGTCTTCTCTCACTGAGAGAGAGCCAGACATCTGCTCTCTTTCTTGGCCAGACCCACATCTGCCAGGTTCAGCCTTTTTAAACAGCTCTTGTCAGACTTGACACCAACTGCAGGTGTAGTGGGGTGAGGCTGGTTAAGCCCACAAGCTCTCATTAACTCCTGCAGACCCTGTGTGGGGTTTGCACACCCCATCACACTATCAAAAAATGTATTCATCCATGAAAGCTATAGCATTTTAGGAATGAAGTGGCTGATCTGCTAAGAACTTTATGTAAATGTTAAAGTTAGCTACTATGGCAGGGGACTGATGTGGAAGATAGTGGACCATTTTTCCAATCTAGTCTGATCATTCCTGTGTTCTTACTATAATTAAGAATTGTGTCTTTAATGAAGCCAGTTTAAGGGGGAGGAGAATGTATAGCGGTACAGATACACCAAATGACACTTACTTGTCTGACACTGGAATACCCAACACTCTCAGTCTAAGAAGAGTGAGACAGAATAGTCAGAAACAACCTCCTCTTTCTGTGTCTTTAGTATCTTCTGACTCAACTGTGATTAAACTGATAAGGGGTTTGTGCAGTTCAAATCACCTCTCTCTAAATTAAAGTGGCCATTTATAATAACCCTGTTAGATTACTGCAAGGCAGAAATCTTCTTCAATAACAATAAAATATTAACAGTACAGGAAGATTGCCATACATATTCTTTTACAGAAAGAAAAATACAGATTGCTATGATAATTATTGTCAAGCATGCAAGCTGTCCTCTTTCCAAAGTGCAGAATGCATTTTTCTATGCAGCTGGGACTGTGAATTACAAACCTATGTGCAAATCTAAATCTACAAAGATTGGTGTTTCTTTTCCAGCTGATACCGCAATGGATTCTAATATAGACTTTGACAGTGAGGGCAGGTGTGTAATATTAATTCAAAATGAAAGGCTGCAAAGTCCAAACCCACAAGGGGAAAAAAAAGTTTTATTGTTCATTCTGTGTCTATGGTTAAAAATACAGTTTAAATACTAGAAGATGAACTTGTCCAATTTCAAACTGATAATATATTGTTTGACACAATTCAGACTTGAGAGGCCCCAGAATCTACAAACTCCCCTCCCTCCCCCACCTCATGGCAAAGCTGAGAGGAGCGAGAACAGGAACTGTTGAAGTAGAAACAGTCTCAGAAACAGAAAATCTCCTCCTCAGAAGGAGGCAAAGGAACTGGCAGATACAACAATGTGTGGAGATGAGGTCCAGCCCAGTCTCCCATGACCAAAACCAGAGTGGGATACAGATTTATTTACCAGGGGAGTCAGTCCCTAAGAGACTCCCTCCCCTAATAACATAGGCTAACAACAAACCAGAAGCTCCTGCTTGTACAACTAGCTCTTTAAGAGCAGAAAGATTCTTCCTCAGCACCTCTAGCAGTAGCTGGCATAACCATCCAAACCCCTTTGTGACAGTGATGTCACCATATACCAGAGAATATTTTCTTCAGTTTGGACTCTGGTAATAACTGCAGTCTCAAACACTGTTGTGTACTAAATGGTGACATCAGTATGTTAACCAGTGTTCATGTGCATATATAGTCTTGTTGGCTAGGCTGGTTTTCCCAAGTCTAATTATGACAGTAGCGGGCAAGATGCAGTAACAGCAAATGGTCTGACCCTACAAAGAATTATTCACATGAGTAATTTTACTCATTTAAGTCATATGACCCAGGATGCTTACAGCTGTAGGAGTTCAATGGCAATGATATTTTGCTAAGATTAAAGATGGCAGCATGTAGGAGAGTCCCATTATTTTAGGAACAATAAACATGCCAGTGCTTGTAATTAATAAAGTGCTGTATTAATATTCATGCTTTTCAGGAAGCTTAGGGGTATAAATCAGACATCTGCTTCTTGGCATAGGACAGGAACATAATACCACTTTTAATGCCCTGTCCTGCACAGTTGTCTTATCCTTCATTAGGTTAGTTTGAGTTATATTTTTCATGTGGGCCTGAGTATGTATCCTGTCATCTTACTTCTTGGGTATAATTATCATATATAATTTAAGTGCCGGCGATGAGCTTTGTGCTGTACAGGGCAGAGAAGAGGACATCATCCCTGCCCTATTACTGGCTCAGTAGATTGACTAAACCAAATACAATGGGGGACCCAGAGGATGCTTCTTTGTTAGAGCAGAGTTGCTGTTATTTGTTTGCCATCAGTGTGGCTCCACACATCTGGTTCATAAGTCACCATTAGAAATATACTTTTTTTGAAGGCCTACTTCTTAAATTATATGTACATGTATTTTACACTGACTTATAAAAATATAATAAATTAAATAATTGTAATTATAACTAGCACTCTTATAGAGCACTTTAACTTTCAAAACACTTCAAGATCATTAGCTAATTAATACTCACAACAAATGCAAGAATTCACACAGCTAGGGGGCAAGGCACTCTGCTATGCTTTGCTACTCACCACATCCAAGGTGTGCATTTGTTGACATGTGAACATGCACCCTATTAAGTCTTATGGCTTACAAATGAAGGCTGTTTGTGTTCTAACTCTGAAATTAAGAAAAAAATTATACTCGTTTTTTAAGAGTTGAAGTCACACAATTTTAAAGAAAATCCTAGAAATAAATAACTATGAATAGCATAATAATAACTTATACTTTTAGTTATTTTGTTTCCCTCCCACCCACTCCATTTGTCTGCTTCGTTCACTTGCTACATTTTCATTCACCTTGACTACAATCCTGCATGCATGATTTCAGTTGCTCCAGAAGCATAAAGTTAAGTTCTATGAATATAGGATTAGGCCCTTTTTTGCATGGTTTGAAGAAGGGGCTAGTTTTCAGGGTTACATCTCATTTCTTTTATCCTGAATTTTTTGGGGGGATGAGAAGTGGAGAGAGAAGTCTGCTGTCTCTATGGATGAACTTTGCACTTAGTCTTGGAAAATCTTATTCAGATGTGCATCTTGGGGTCTAAGACCCTATGAAAACCTTTATTTAGTAGCGGGGGGCGAAGAACAGGGATGATCTACATTTGTGGGAACCATTCAGTTAATGCATATCTAGTTTCTTGGAAATATTTCTGTAGGTTTCTAGCAGGCAATAATAGTCACAACATTGTCTCACTTCCTAGTTTTCACCCTCCATACATGGAAGTCAACTGGATATTCAAGAAATCCCTGTATAATAAGTTTATTGTGTTTACAGTGACTGCTCTCTCCAAGGCAATTTGTGTAGTTTTCAGATTTATGTGTACAAGAAACTCTAAGTTTTTCATGAATAAACACACAGTTTCAGCTTCTTAGCCTTTAAACATCTAAAAAATGTATGTTTTGTTACACATCCAAACCATTGAGATCCAGATTTGAAAAGGCATTGTGGCACTCAGTGTCACGATGCTTTGTCTCCTTTTCAAATGTGATTTAGGTATGTAAGAGCCTAAATCCCATTGGCTGTCAATTGGATTTTGAGCCCATGCCTAAATACCTTTTGAAAATGTTTATGCTTCTAAATCAGCTAGGCATTGCAATTCTGAGTGCCACAAAGACTTTAAAAATCTTGGCCCGCATGCTTATCTAAACTTCCTGCATCTGCAAAATTACTGTGGAAATCCTTGGAGAACATGCTTTTTCCTGTACTTTTAAGTACTTCTAGCTTCTGGTTAGGCTACAACCCAGCAGAGTAGAGGAAAATAACAAGTATCTAAAGTAATCAGACTTTTTTCCATCTCTAAAATTTCAACTTGATTGCCAGCTGGAAATTTGAGGCCATTCTTATTTTATCTGATTCATTTCCCTTATACATAATCATAATACAGTTTATGGTAGATGATTTTATAAGGTGAATATAATTTACATTACAGTTTTATTCTTTAAGAATAAAATGAAGTTGTCATCAGAGCCAGCCATACTCCATGCTGTATTCAAGGAGTGCTATTGCAGCTGCACAACTAAAGAACAATAAACAAATAATTCTCTGTTGAATCATCTTGATAAATTGCTGATCTCAAAAAACAGGTATGATGAAAGTACAAAAGTTTATGGGCTTTTTCTATATACATAGATACATATACACACAAGTTAAGTGGAGTTGCTTTGTGTTTGACTCATCACATCTGCCTATGAAAGACCAAGAATATCCTTTTAGTTATTTTTTCCCCTAAATTAGGTCCTTCAGGATCAAAAATAGACTGGCTAATAGAGTCCTATGTGTTAGTTTGCTTTATGAACTTGCAAACATACTTCCTCTTAGGGCAGATTATAGAGGAGTTTTTGAAACTGTACAGTATGAATCAAGGCATTGCTTCTCTGTTTGATCAAGTTGTGGCCAATCTGTTTCTTTAGTGACAGTAGCTGTGGATCTCACTGATCTAAAATTGCCTCACTGGGAATGGCCATTGCTCCCATAAAAAGTCTTTGAAGAGTTGATTTGCATGCTCATACTGACAGCAAACCTTTCCTACATGCATATCAGTAGATTTGAAATTCTGGGTTCTCTTCTCCTGAACTGTCATCACACCCATGCCTATCCAGGGAGCTTTGAGGGCAAACAACCTCCCACATTTTTACTATACATCTTCACCTACTTTGATTTGCCATTCCATGCCTAAGTAATTTTACAATATCCTGAAAATAAACTGGCTGAAGACCTAATTTACTATTTTACAGGTAGTGCAGCCATTTGAGTACTTTCACATATTGTATGAAGATATTAGGCTATTTTAATAAGCTGTAAAATATGATGGAAGGTACCCTTGAACTAATTAGACAAATACCTGTGTATAAGAGTGAAAGATAGCATTAATTTCCTATATTTGTCTGAAGTCAGTGCAAATAACTCATAGTTAAGATATTTTAAATATCTTTTTCCCCAGATTTAAGTTTAAAAAAATAGCTATTTTGATGTTGATGTGAAGGCCTCTGCTTTTTTGTTGCTATGGCAATGATTATCAGTTGAGTTTTATATAGTCCCCTATAGACTTTTATAGGATACAATTGTGTTACATCAACAGAGGTTCAACCTCTAAAATAAAACTGTTAAAGATATCCTGCTTATCTTTCAACTGCTTCATTTGGGATAGCTGTTTCAGAGACATTTGTTCAAACACAAGGATTTCACCATCATACTTTTAATAATTTACTACCTATGGCAAAGATCAAAGGCTGCTGGCATCTAATTATGCCATTAAATGAATGTAATCCATGTGTAGTATGTTACAGAAAACATGAAGGCAATCAAGAAAATTGTATTTAAGAGAGATGCTATTATATCCAGCTCACACCTGTTGATGAATGAACGATAGTATAGTGCTCCCTTGCTTTCTGCTAAGGGCATAATGACTAAAGTATGTCTCATCAGGTTAAAACTGTTCAAGTCATCTTTTTAATCTTTTAAAAGTTTAATACAGCGTGACTGGTGATTAGAAATCAATCTTCTGCCTAAGAGAGAACTGACAATTTAAAATATTTAAGAAGAAATCTAGCCATTCAGGTTGCTCTTGCTAAGCATATAAAGATTAGGTGCTTATACGCACAACTGACATTTTCATATGTGTACATATGCCAATAGAAGACAACATGCCACACAAACTTCAGAGGAAAAGGAGAAGCCCTACACATGCTATTCTTGTATAAATACTTCATGTGCCCAGTGGGTTGTGAAGCACTAAATAAGCAGGCTGGCACAATGTTGGTAATGAAACTGTCTTCTTTGAGCGTCTGACTTAATCCACTAAAATAAATGGGGGCAATTAATACAGGCTGTCTCAAGACTTAGGAGTACCTCAGTGCATCAGTTAACATCTGGCTCACATTTTCAAGGTTATATAGAAACAGAAGTCAGGTTTGGGAGCACATTGAGCACAAAGGGTGGTGCTGAAGAAGTATAATCTGTGAAGAATTCCATGTCAATTCCAGTGCTCTGGCTATACTGTCCAAGACCCTCTTTTGAAAGAAAACCTGTACTCCGAAAGTGATTGAAATATTCCTGTGTTCAGGACAAATATACTTCTAGTTTTATTTACTATCAAGTTGAATACATTTTGAATGATTCCCTCTCACCTTTACATCAAACCGATCCTATGAATGGCTTCAGTTATTAGCTCTCAAAATCCACAGTTGTTCCATGGAAACATAACTTGGTTCTGGAACTCTTAATAAGACCTTTTAGTCCCAGTCAACCATCTTTTTATTCTACCTCTGCTTCAAAGTGTCCTTTCTAGTAGTCATCATCTCAGCCCACAAGCTGTCTGAGTTGGGAACGCGGTCCGTGGATACTCAGTACTGCACCTTCCATTACAACAAGTGGTGCTTCCAGAATCCACACCAAAAGAGACCTCTCCCTTTCATATATAATTTCTCCTGATTTTCTCCCTTAAGCCAGTATATCTGGGAGAAAAACAATGCACTATATTGTCCACAAAGCAATCAAAATGTATCTTATCAGTGTCTCTCTCTCATTGGTCAGATCCATCCCTCTTCATTTTGTATGATCCAGCAGTCATGGGAAACAAAATAAAGGTTCAGCTGCAAAAATATTGCTTCAAAGAAGCCTGCAAAAAAGGCTTGTACCATCCAAAATCATCACTGCACGTCAGAGAAGGGTGGTTGTCTTTTCAGGGAATGAACAGTCCTCTTAATCATGCAGTAGGGTAACCAGATAGCACGAGTAAAAAATTGGGGTGGGGTGGGGGGTAATAGGCATGTATATAAGAAAACCCAAATATCAGGATTATCTCTATAAAATCAGGACATCTGGTCACCCTATCACACCAAGAAATTGGCAAAGTGGCTATAGGGTTCATTAAATACATTCTGCTACTACTACAAATTGGATATACAAGCCTCTGCAGGTGTCAGCTTTGACAGAAGAGTGTGACATGCACTGAAGGTACAGCAGTATTAATGCAATCTGTGTACATAATTACGGGAGCCATTTCTGGTACTTACACTGCTATAAATATCCCAATATTGATATAGTGAGTTTGAACAGGAAAGGGAAATGTATTCCCTTAGCTTTCTCTATTGGGCATCCAGATTCATCATTCTGCAGTTTCTTAATTGTCAAAAGTTTACATTTACTTTTGACATTTCTGTCTCTTATGCTTATGTGAGTAATTTTGGGTTAAATTATCAAAATCTTAATACTAATAAGTAGCATTCTCACAGGATGTTTCATCTTTGTAAACAATCTAACTGGGTTTTTGCTCAGAAAAGGAGCAAGCTAAAACTCTCAATAAACAGGATTTATCCTGCCTCCTCTAGCAACACAGAAGAAGGCAATCTAATGTCGGAATGACTAAGCTGGATAATAGGAAACTAAAAATGATTGCATAACAAATTTGTCTTTTGCATATGTATTTGTCATTCACAAATTTGTTCCCTAGCAATTCTTCTTCTTTAGATTAATCACAAATTATGAGTTTATCAGATTCACAACTCTCACTGTTCCATAAACCAGATTACTTACATAATTTTGAATTTGCTTTTGGTGAAGATTCAAGCATTTAAAATAAAAATGCACTTTTTTGTGACTGTTGAGGTTAATAAAATTCAAATATTTGAATATGAGCATGGAAAATTTTGACATACAGACAGATACCATAGTGATGGGTGTGATTTAAAAACCTGACTAGAACAGCTGAGTTGTCATAGCACTTTCTAATGGAACAATTGTTTTGGTAATTTTCACAAATTTACTCTTGCTTATATATTATCATAATATACACCCTCCAAATTTATAAATAAAACGTTCATTGACACAAAAACACTGTTTCATGTGTCTACATAAGATAAGCAATTCCAAGATGCAATAATGATTTGATTCGTCATGCAATGAGTCTAATTTTTATAAAAAATAGAGATTATAGATTCTTGTGTTGAAAGGGAATATATTCTATGTAATTACAATTTGCTTTGTGGGATAATAGAGCAATCAAATGCCATTATCACTGATTTCTATAAGAAGTTTAATCTTCATTACTTTATTTCATTTTAGTATTACCTACAAGAAAGTAGACAAAGAAACAGTAGAATATTATTCATTACAATATGTGTGCCTGTGAGCCAACAAGTAGATGTTCGGGGAAATGAGCTAAATATGTATGGAATTTTCATGGAAAAGTACATAACATTTTGGTTTCATTGCACAAAGAATAGAACCAACCAAAATCCTCCTTTGTTTGATTGCTAACAAAACTCTTTCCTTGAATGAAAACTACCACTGAAGACTCAAAAGAGCAATACAAAGTGTTGGGACAACTATTTAAGTAAAAAAAAAAAAAAGTACTGCATATATTTGGAAATGTACTGTTTGGTATATAGCACAGGAAAAATGCATTGTTTCTGTTGGACTTGTGTGTGTGTGTGTGTTTGATTTAAATTTTTGAAAGCATTTCATAAGAAGGTGATTTTTTTCCCAAGGAAATATGTAAATAAAGAATAGGAATAAATTATCAGTTTTCACTATGGCAAAACTTTATCAGCACACCGCTAGGTTCCAGAGAAGAATTGGTAATGTTTAATATGTTCATTACTCAGCTGGAAAGAGAAGGTGAAGACTATATGATACAAAATTTGCTAATGAAACCAAATTAGGTTAGTCAAACATGAATAAAAATGTGAGAAGTTTCAGAGGAACTTAACCACGTGGGTGAATGGCAACATGATAGCAGATGAAATCCAATGTTGACAAATGAAAAGTAATGCCTTTGGAGGGACCAATTTGGACTTCTTATTTACTGGGATCTAAATGATCATTTCAGGATGAAGACTTGGCCATCATTGTGGACATGTTAATGAACACCTTTATTTAAAGGGCAGCAGCAGTCAAAAAAACAAATATGATGTTAGTGTTCTAAGGAATAGGATGGATGATAAGATAGAAAATATGATAAAACCATTATATAAATCAATGGTATAGCCTCATATACAATATTATGTTCGGTTTTGGTTTCCTTGTCACATAAGGCAATGAGAATGATTAGGGACATGGCAAAATTCTCATATGAAGTGATATTGAAAAAGTTGGGGTTATTTACCTTGAAAAGGAGACTAATAAAAGTATAAAAAATAATAGCATAGTTGACTTAGACCATGCATTTTTATTCACGTCGCATAATAGAAGAATAAAGGATATTCAATTAAATTTAAAGATAGAAAATTCTGAATTGATATGTGCTTTGAGTAGAAAAAAAGCATAACTTGCTTGTGAAACTCATTGCTATAAAACATTGCAGATGACAGTAAATTGAGGGGAGTGGTAGATACGCTGGAGGGTAGGGATAGGATACAGAGTGACCTAGAAAAATGGAAGGATTGGGCCAAAAGAAATCTGATGAGGTTCAACAAGGACAAGTGCAGAGTTCTGCATGTAGGGCAAAAGAATCCCATGCACAGCTACAGACTGGGGACAGACGAGCTAAGCAACAGTTCTGCAGAAAAGGCCTTGAGGGTGACAGTGGACAAGAAGCTGGATATGAGTCAACAGTGTGCCCTTATTACTAAGAAGGCTAATGATATATTGGGCTGCGTTAGTAGGAGCACTCCAGCAGATCAAGAGAAGTGATTATTCCCCTCTATTCAGCGCTGGTGAAGCCATATTTGGAGTAATGCTTCCAAATTTGGGCTCCCCTCTACAGGAAGCTGTGAAAATATTGGAGGTGGTCCAGAGGAGGGTAAAAAAATGATTAGGGAGCTGAAGCACATGACTTATGAGGAGAGGCTGAGGGAACAAGGCTTATTTAGTCTGCAGAAGAGACGAGTGAGAGGGAATTTGATAGCGACCTTCAACTACCTGAAGGGGGGTTCAAGGGTGGATGGAACTAAGCTGTTCTCAGTGGTTGCAGATGACAGAACTAGGAGAAATTGTCTGAAATTGCAGTGAGGGAGGTCTAGGTTGGATATTAGGAAAATCTTTTTCACTAGGAGGTTGCTGAAGCACTGGAATGGGTTAACTAGGCAGATAGTGGAATCTCCAGCCTTAGAGGATTTTAAGGTGCAGCTTGACAAAGTCCTGGCTGGGATGATATAGTTGGAGTTTGTCCTGCTTAGGGCAAGGGATTGGCCTAGATGACCTCCTGAAGTCCTTTCCATCCCTAATCATCTATGATTGTTGAAGTCAGAAGTTCAGCAGGACTCAGAAAAGGATTAGACATTTATATGGGTAACAAGAACACCCAGTTATAATAGTAAATATTTTTAATGAGCTTTGGAAGGGATAGAAACCCTCAGGTTTTGGGGTATAAACCAACTTGTAACTATTGCAGGCCAGAAGGAAACTTTCTCTGGGATCAGGTTACCCCAGCTGCCTACTGCAGAGTTTCTTCATCTGAAGCAGCTGCTATTGGCCACTGTCTAAGAGGATATTAGATTAGATGGACCACTAGTCTGACCTAGTCTGGCTGTTCCAGTGAAGGAGATTAGCAGTATGGAGATCTTGTTCCTTCTGTAAATCCTCTAGTTGAGTGGTTCTCAACCTTTTTGGGTTCAAGACCCATTTGTAAATGTTTATGGCCTGTCATGACCCAGTACGTAGTCTAGGTGTAGAAGCCCGGGGGTGGTTTCAGTTGGATCCTGCCCCCTTGTGTAGGTCATGTCTGGTACTCACCCCATAGTGGCTGTTCCTGCAGCTTCTGTGCTGCGGGAATGGCTGGGGTTCACTCTCCACTCCAGGCATTGCAACCACCAGGTTTGCAGTGCCGCTTAGGTTAGACCCCACCCCCCCCCGACTGGACCAAATGTATGTGAGTGGAGTTGTTGCCAAGCTTGTGGGGTTGCAGTGCCACTCACTCACATTTGGCCTATCCAGTCTCCCATCATCCTGACAGCTGGGACAAAACTGATTAGTGCTGAACCCCCCAGGGGTTGCAGTGCCAGGGAATCCAGGAGGTGAGCTCGGCCAGCCCCATGGACAGGAGCCACAAGAGCTGCCATGTGACCCTTTGAAACATTCTGGCGCTCCATGTGTTGAGAAACCCTGCTTTAGTCTACTTATCTGCTTCCTCCTTCTCCTGTGTTTACTTGTCCAGAAGACTAGTTAAGAAAGATACAGAGTACTATTTCAAGTGTTGACACTGCCATCTGATACAGTGTTGTGTTTAAACATAGCATTAGGCATTATACTTCTCCTATATATGTAGTCAACAATCAAAGTACCTTTCATTTCCAGTTTATTCAGACATCAGTAATTTAACCCTTCACAAGTTTTACCTAAAGCCTGTACATCTCACTTGGGCAGTTTATTTAAAATTAGAAGTAAAATAAGACATCATAGAATTATTATAGCGTAATTTCTATCTTTTGTTATATAGTTTGGCCAAACTATCCTAAATGGCTTTCTTCTCATCTGTAAAACATAGTGATATTTTTTTACTGTTTGAGATGCTTCTGCAATTTGATCACACCAACAGTCGAAGAAGGAATTGAAATGACAGTTGGTCAGTGACCAGCTCCAAACTCATTAATTTATCAGACAGTTATTGTGTAAGTTGATGAAAAGTTACATGCAATCTGTTAACACTGATCTTTCCCCAGAGTTTATCAAACCTTTGACATACTAATTATTGAAAGACTCATGTCATTCTTGAGTACATGTAGATATTTGGTGTACAAAACGGATTATCAGTGTATAGGAAGTGGTTATTTCACCACATGACCAAGAAAATCGACAAATTCTAC
>ML675610.1:48301309-48414527 GCA_007922155.1 Mesoclemmys tuberculata | reverse complement strand
TAAAGCATTGCCACCTACTGTGTGTGTTAGGAGAACTAATTTAGTTTCCATGTTCATCAAGGTGTTCCTATGGTAACTGAAAATCATTATCTGTGTGATCATCTGATTGTTTTATGATGCCCTTACAATTCTGCACTTCTTTTTTAAGTACCAAATGCTGTTTGACAACTTGCTGGCAGTAAATGTAAAAGTGACTAATTATGTTACATCAGTGCAGCTGTAATGTGTTACAGTGCAAACTAGAAGACTGGTTTCTGGCAAAGAATTCTGGCTTCTGGAATCTGATCACTAATACACAGTGGGTGGCTGGAGGAAGGGCAACAGCACTTGATTGATTTGACTTGAACTGTACTGAAAGCCATTTCCCAAGCCTTTCCTCTGGAGGCAAAGATGCCATGCTAGTAGCCTCCAGCAAAATGTGAATGAGTTAATCAGGAGACAGTGGGAGGAATTTTAAAGATGAATGCAATTTTTAAAGGGCCATTTGAAAAACCTTAGCAATTCATATACAACTAACAAATTGTCATTAACTTATCATTAGGTTTCATAATATTGACATAATATAACATTACTTAGAAAAGATATCCAAAGATATAAAACATTAGATTATGAAAACAAGATCAGATGGAAATACTTAACCTTTAATTTTCATTTGTTTCCATATATATATAAAAATAACTGCTAGAATGTTCAAAAGCACATGGAAATTATGCATTTTGTTTTTAAGTTCTTAGGTTAAATTGTTAGATCATGGTGGTTAAAAATATGCCTTCATTGTTGGAACTTGTGCAATGACAGGAGTATTACAGGCAAATTCAAGACATGAGATTGTGACCTTTAACTAAACAAGCACTTCTTGTAATTGTAATTGCCTGGGCTAGTGGATGCTACTATTACATTCATTTCCACAATAATTGTTCACCTATTTGAAAAGACATGTCATGGATATCCACTTTATGTAGTTCAGTATGATTATAGCTAATTAAATCACATTGAAAACTGCATTTACTAATGTTAAGTGTTTGACTAAAACCCACAAAAGAAACCCAGAAATTCATAGTTAAGATTTATAAAGTATTGTCCTTATTCTGAATGCAACTCCAAACCAAAGCTGGAAGATATACATATGTTTGGTGGAATTTTGCAACCAAATTTTTATCCACTTTATGCAAAAGCTTCCAGATTTTTCTTGAGTCATAGTTTCAGTGAAAGGCTACTTTTGCATTACAAATTTTGGTTTAGTTTTGAGCTTGATGTGCATTTCCTTTGTAAAAGCTGTAATCAGCTGTGCACTGGCTATGCCAGCCGTGCAGTTTCTTCATTGACGTCAGGGGTAACTGAGGGCAGGTCTGCACTTAAAAGCTCTGCTGCTGCTGCTGCTGTAGCACTTTAATTAAGATGCTCTATGCTCCTTTTGGTGTCCTTTTTCCACCTCCCCAAGAGGCAGTAGCTATGTCGATGCGAGAAGCTGACATAACACTGTCTACGCTGTGGTTTAGATCAATGAAACTACATCGCTTAGGGGTGTAGACTGTGCTATGTCAACAGGAGAGCGTCTCCTGTCAACATAGCTAGCACCTCTGGAGGTGGATTAACTACACCAATAAGAGAGCTCTCTCTTGTCCGTATAGAGCATCTTCATTAATGCGCTACAGCAAACAGCTGCCCTAAGATACAGACGAAAGTTCTGAAAAGAGGAACTTACAGAAAAGTGACTGAAACATATAAGGGGTGGCAGGAGTGTTCAGTTCTAGAGGTTTTGTGGGTTTTTTGCCAGATGGTAGGAAGGACAGTCTTTCTTCTTGTTACACCTATCCTCTTTTGTCTCCTCTACTATGTTTCTTTCTGTTACTATATTTCATTCTGTCCCTATCTATTTTATTTCTTTTGTCTCTCTCTTCCTTTTCTTTGGAGGTGAAAGGGATTTGGCCATTTGGTATATGTTTTTCAATCTTTTTGGTCTGCAGTTCTTTAGCGAAATAAACAAAGGTGTGTTTATCCATTTCAGATGTTGTGATCTCTTGTGTATTATATAGCTATCTTTCGTTTTTTATTCCTATTTTTCCAATGTAAACAACAAATATAAGCATAAAACATTCTAGAATAACAGGAGTATGGGGACAACTACAGAATACCTGCAAACTAAAGAAACCAGCATTTAATAAACATTAGGTAAACTGATAATCACAACTCTGCTAGTAACTCCTAGAGTACATATGGCATAAAATGAAATTTTAAAATGCATGCAATTTACTTGATAGCCTGTGATTGATCTGAACTTTACTGTGACTGTGTCCCATGATAATTCCTAAAATTGTTAATTAAGATAGTCTATTGAAAGAAGTCATTATTGAGCTCAGAATTAAAATGCATTCTAAATGATATTCCTGAACACAGCAGCCAATGTTCAACTCTTAATAATTTGGCTATCACATAAAAAGCAGTCAGGTGTTTTTGTAAATGACACAATTTTCGGCTTTTGCTATAGTATGAGAAATTGTCTATTTTCTCTTAAAATAGTTAAATGGTCAAAAGAATATTTTAGAAAAGGTTTGAAAAACAATTTACCTTGGACAGGATGAGTTCTTATATGGCAAAACTTCAACCCTGAGAAAATGTTCATGACCAAGTTTTGAAGTACAAAAACCAAAAAATCTAATTTATTAAAGAAAATAGCTAACAACAAAGAATCTTGTAAATAAATTAACTGGAAAGTCCTTCAGGATCTCTTGAAGATTGGGTTCTCGTTTTTTTTAACTTTGCATACCAGTGTACACTCCTGAAAACAAATGTCTAAAATGCTCACACCTTCAAGATGTGCTGTGATGAATTTGTGAAAAAACAACAAATTTTCAAATATTAATACAAATCTGTCTGCAACAATTTTTGCTTAACTAGATTAATTTCAATCCACTCACTAACTTGCCCCATGCTAATTGCTCCTTAACATTAAAAATGTGACAATGCAATATTATGTAAGATCATTTCTAACACAATTCATGAAAGCACCTAGAAACTGTGCTGCTGTGCCTTTCTCCACTGCATTTCTTTATATTCTATGAATTTTTCAATTTTGAAAGTTTGTCCTTAGATTGATATGTGCATCTTTCTGTCTCTTTATGTGGCCTATATATTTCATAGCACTAATGATAATAATAAACACAGTCATCTGTGGAACACTAAAATTAAAATTTAAAAACAGAAAGTCAGAAAATTTGGAGATAAACTTCCCATCACATTCTTCATTCTTCCCCTTGTGGATATGGGGTATGGTAGTTCATTAAATAATCATGTGAACTCAATGATCTGTCCCACAAATATGAGGAGGTATGAGTTTTTTGTGGACTGGATTAGCGCTTCCCTTAAACAGGAAGTAAGAGACAAATTGTTAATGTGGTTATGCTATGGCATTTGAGCCACTAGTTGCTCTGGATTTAATTGTTCTGACTGCCATTCTTTTTCTACCTGTGTCCTAGGCATAGTAAATGGAGTTTAAAAGCAGTACCCAGAATACTGAATTATTGGTGATGGGAATGGGAGACACTGGGACAAAAGTTAGAAAAGGAGTCACTGGACCTAATAGCCAGGTGGAGGGAGCTCAAATTCCATCTGGAATGAATTTTGCCATGCTTAGTCTCAACTATAAAATGAATTACGTCGAGAAACTTCAGGGAAATCTGTTTAGTTATTTTTGTGTTATATGGTGTGATATAGCAAGGGCAGAGGGAAGTAGAAAAGTGCTACTATTATTTGAGTTCAGGGTGGGTGCTAAAGGCCTCTCCTCCAGCCTAAGGGGAGGAGCCACTGGACCCAGGACTCAACTGAGTGCTTGGGACACAGAATGAAAAAATAGAAGGAGCATGAGGGTCAAAAGGCCAAACGGAGGGAACTGGAAGGGGATACCAAGCAGAGAGCCCTGGACAGCACCCACTGCTCCTGGAAGGTGTCAAGGGAGCCAGTGGACACTGCCCAGAGGAGCTTCACCTGTATGCGTGAACAGACGGAGGAACAGAGAGAGTCCCAGGGTGCCCTGGGAGGAGGCCCCGCGAATTTGACGAGTAGGTCCCGCAAATTTGTGGGGCCACGGACGCAGTGCACATATAAAAACAAGTGTGTGGAAAAGTGCACCTCAGCAGGAGGTCTGGAGGTGTCGTAAGAGGGGCTGCAGCCTGGTGCACTCCAGCTAAGCATGCACCAGGGTCTCCCTCATTCTGCAAAAGAGGCAGGTGTCAGGGCGAACGGTGAACTATGCCAGGTTCATGCTCATGGCTCCATGGAGGAGCTGCCATCTGATGTCCCCAGCAGGCCGTGGGGTCAAGGTGGAGTAAAGACTGGCCTACCGGGGGTCTTCACCCTCCACAGGTGGCAACTGGTCCTGCCACTTGGTGTCGGGGTGGGACACGAGGGCGAGGAAGTGAAGGATGTGGAGCACAAGCGTGTAGAGATGGGCCCTCAGCATGGTTCGAAAGAGGACCGGCCTCAGGTTGTGCAGCCGGCTCGGTACATGGGGAGAGTGTGGCTGGGGGGCTCGTGGGCCCAGGGCTTGATAGTAAGCACTGGGGGCCTGGGACTGAAGGGGGCAGGGAGCACCCTCTCTCAGGACCCACTCGAGGTAGGCCCGAGCAGCAGGGGCCAAGGCTGCCCTCACTTCCTGGAGTACGCACTGGGAGGTTCAAAGGGTGGAGAGCCCCATGCACCGAGCCAGCGCCTGGGGGTCCACCCAGTCTTCCCAGTCGTAGTCCAGGAGATCACCGATCTGGGTGACTCCTGCCAGGACCAGCCTCTGTCACACCAAGGGGGAAGGTATGTAAGCCCCAGAATGCTCAGGGCTCTATTCCCGGCAGATTAGCCAGAAGGCACGGGGGGGGGGGGGGGGGCGGCAATTAGGAGCAGCTGAGGCCAGTTAAGGCCCAGCCAGGTGCTTGATAAAAACCCTCTGCTCCAGATAGACAGGGTGTGAGCTGGGAGGAGTAGTGCGGAGTTGTGTGACAGAGCAGAAAGGAGTGCCGAGAAAGGTACTGGGCCCAGGAGGGGGAAGCCTGCCCCTGGCAGGACTGAGCTACTCCCCCAGGCACAAGGGCCTGGGTAAGGAAGCTGAGCTCCAGGGGGCAAGGGAACAAGACCGGAGGTGCCAGGACAGAGGTGGGAAATTAGCCCCGGGGAAAGACTGTGACTGTGCATACAGTGCCAGCACCACATAGCTGCTAGTCATAGGGTGTGTGGGCTGGGACCTGGAGGAGTGGGTGGGCCTGGGTCCCTACCCCTCTCCCTGGGGAGTTGGGGTAGCTGGTGACGCCCTTGCCCACTACAAGAGGCAAAAGCGCAAGACCCACTAGAGTGAAGCTGGCCATTTGTAACGGAACGTTCCATTTTGTCATGGAACAAAAAAGCCCTACTATATTCCCCACAATCTAATCAGAAGTGTTTTTAGAATCAGAAACATCTGGAACTGGAAATATCAAACTTGACTGGTTTGCTAGAAACTCAAAGAAAATTACCACTCATCCCTCTGCCCCATCCCCACTCCCCGATGCCTGAATACATTAGTTCAGAATTTTTAAAGTTATGAGTGTTTAGTAAATTGGCAGTTTTGCACATCTGTATTAGGGTAGCTAAAATAAATGTTTATTTCAATTATTTTGGATGACTGAGTTAAGGCATCCTCTCTCTTAATAAATTCAGAGGCTTTCTTCGTAAAGACAAATTCTGCAAGATAGATAGGTTCAATTAAAAGAATTTATTAACTCTAAAAGCAGCATAGCCTTGGCCTTCCCTCCCCTACATCCAAACATAGCCTAAGAAATTAAATACAAAAATTCTATTAATACAACATTGTTTGATAAATTAAGCGCTAAAAAGCCAAGACATTTCAATGGTTAAGGTTTCTTCCACTGCACTAATCCTTTCATTTGGTGAATACATAATATCTTCTCTGTTAAATGTTTAGGACTAAATTATGGCTGCCCCTGCCAGGGTTTGCAGTGGATAAAAAGGAGAGGAGGGTATGGAACTCAGAGACGGGCACAGGAAGCCGCACCTACTGGCAACAAGATGCCTTGGGTTGGCCTAAATCCTCAGAAATAATCTGATCTGAGATTTCGCCGGTTAACTTCTGCACAGAATATGTTAATTGTTCTGGCACATGAGAATAAAACCAGAAGAATTCAGGAGAGACAGTTTAAAAAAAAAAAAAAAGACCAAGGAATATATATTTCCTTCCTATTCACGATGATTGCCTTCCCTCTCCACTGCTCTTACAGTGACCTACTATTCTGCTGGTAAATGATTGTGGCACTGCTCCAGTGATCTTCCAGTGTCCTAAATTGTTCCAATTTCCTGCTTAGAGACTTTTGATTCCTTCAACGTTTTTCACCTTTGAAGGCTGGTTGTTCAACAGAGTTAAAATACAGGATAGTGTTTCTGTTTTATTCTAGTTTTTATTGTCCGTTTCTTTGTTTTGTTGCTGTGATAAATAAAACATCACTTTGAAAAGAATATCAGAAGAAGACAGTCTAGCTGAATAATACATAACTTACAATATATCGATGAATGCATTTGGCGTACAATACACAGAATAAACATGTACATATGGAATTACATTTGACTCCCACATGAATTTAATAAATTCCTTGTGTTCTGTTCTATTACAGTAAATATCAAAAGGAATGAGAAAGGGGAAAGCTATTAGCATTTGAAATTTACCCTTTGTAAATGTAGTCACTAATTTCAGTGAAAATATGAGTGTTGCAATTGTCCTCTGTTGCTTATGTAAAGTAAAACAGAATATGTTTCTTTTTCTCTCAGACATACATCATCATTGAAAAATGGCATGTCTGATTAACAAACAAGTCATTCTCAAGTTTGAGTTTCCTGGTTTGTTGTTGTTTCTCTGTTGCTACAATGTCCACCACTGGAAATATGTCAGACTGTGGTCTGCTCCATTATTATACACTTACTGTGAGGTATTACATGGCATTAAGCTTTATAGCTGTGCTAGCTGAGAATCTATTGTTTGTTACATTGCAGCTTATGGTTTGTTACTTGGTGATCCAATCTATGTAGTTACGGAGGTGCTTTGACAGTGTCTGTGAGACATACAGCACAGATGTGCAGAGAGAAGGGGTTTAATGTAGCATAACACAATTTATAGGAATGTACTATCATTCTTTATTGTTTTTGAGCTTGAGTTGAAACACAGCACTGCCGCATGCCTTTGGCATTGGTCTGACATAGTTACTGTAGTGTCCTTACATAGTCGAATATTCATGAGTCAGTTATAAGAAGAACCTATTGTAGCTTTTGGAGTCCAAGCAGATATTATCCATATTAGAGAAAACTATGCCGAATTGAGTTTGATATTATTATAATATAATGTAGAAGTGAGAGAGTTTCCATGTGATGCCTTCAGGGAAACTAAATAAATTATACTGTCCAGTGTGGAGAGTAATTAGGCTAATTTATATATCCTATTGTGGGGAAAAGGTAGTGGTTAAAACTTAACCTTATATTATCAACACATAACCAAACCCTCACCTTGATCACTGGCATCTTAAACATTCTCCTTAGAACTTTGTCTTTAGATTGTGATCTCCCCTGGGCTGTGATGGTGCCTTCTTTTCTATTAGAAAAGCATGTAGGACCAGATTTTTAAAGTTCCTAAAGATGAAGATAGGCACCTAACTCCCCTTGATTTTAATAGGAAATAGGTACCTAGGTATCTGGCCCCTTATAGTTTAAGGCTGTTGAATAAGCATTATTAGAGGTGAGCACATATATTCATCACTAAACTCTAAAATATGCCCTTTTTAGCACAAACAACACCAAAAGTCAAAGGTGTTTGGAACAAAAATTGTTGTTTTTTTTTTAGTTGGCTGTTTCTTTGAAGGTTGTTGTGGAAGAAAGAAGATATAGTTGATTGTCCAACACAGAGGCTCTCTTTCTGATGCTTGTTCTGTCTTTTTCAGTGCTGTGTCCTGAGGCTAATGCAGCAGTACTGCCTAAACATTAACTAATCGTCGAAGCCTGTTTTATTTCTGACTATTTAAAATCATCAAATGCAGAGACCTATACTGGGGCCAACCGCTTCTAGGTAGATCCATGCTTAGCAAAGAGGTGTTTTCCATACCAGCATAACAACATTTATTTTCACTTTTGTCTGCCCAAAGGGAGCTTTTGTTGTCATAATCAAATAGCCATTTCCCACAGTTATTTGCTGGCTGACAAATTACTTGTTCTACCAGCACTGGGCGTAAAAGCTTACCAAACAAAAATATCTCCCAGGAACAAACTTCACATCTGCTGAAGACATAACTATTCCAACTCTCTCAATAACAATTGCATTCAGTATGTATGTAGCATATGTAATGATGTCTTTTTTTCCCCCCAATGTTGTTCTGCTACAACATTTGTTTAGTATTTACAGGAAGCATGTTCTTTAGACTATTATAACTCCATATAGGTTAAATAAGTTTTTAAATAGGTTTCATTTCATTACCCTTTGAATAATATTGCAAAGATTAATCCTCCTCCTCCAAAACTACTAGAGCAAAGTGGCAGGTCATGCACATTTGCTTTTTATCAGAGAAACAGTCAAGTCCTCTGTGTGAGGACTGGCATATATCTGTAAATAAAATAAAATAGACATAGACTTGATACCCAGATGGTATTATGAATTTCTTATCCACTGGTAAGAAAGTAGGTTAAAAGTTTTTCCATCGAATCTGTTTTTGACAGAAAACTGAGTTTTTGACAAAACAAAATTTTTCATGGAAAGTGTTTGTTTGGTTTCCAACAAAACATTTGAATTTTCCGTTAAAAACTGAAAACCCAAAAAAGCGGGGGTTGGTTTTTCAATGAAAAATCTAATAAAAAATTACTTTCAATGAGAGTTAGCTATCTAACCTGCTTAACAGGATTTTCAAAAGTGCCTGTGTAGCTATCTGTCCCTCAATACTTTTGTAAATCTGGCCCTAAGAGTAAACTTTTCAAGTGTCTAGGTCCATTTTCAAAATGATTTAGGCATTTTGTAGCATGAATCCCGCTGACTTTCAATAAGATTTAGGCCCAGATTTTTAAAGATATTTTGCTATCCTGGTTCTGTGTTGCAATGCCTAATAGATTTAGGAGCCTGAATCTCTAAATCCCTTTTGAAAATGAGATTTAGGTTCCTAAATCAGGTGTTGCAATGCCTAAATACCTTTAAGAATCTGAGCCTTAGGCTTCTAATTAGAGCTAGGCAACTTTTTTTTTGGATGAACAGTTTATATGCTGAAAAATGCAGTTTTAGGCAACCAAAAACTGTTCATAAATTTGACCTGATAGGTTTCAGGTGGGAACTATTTTTCAGGAACAGCTTAAAAAAAACTGTGTTGGTGTCCATGTCCATGCATCCTTATAGTCTTTAGGCACTTTTCTGCTATGCTGACAAATTCGGAACATTTTTAGAACAAAATTGAATATTTTTCTGGGTTTTTGGTTTGCTGGTTGAACTAAAAAAGATCAATTAGTTGCCCAACTGTACACCTATGTACCAAAGTCACTTTTGAAAATAGGACTTCACCTTGTAAATCGGTTAGATGCTTTTGAAAATTTTTATCCAAAATGCCTGTCACATTTGAAAATTGACTCTAGTTTCATAGATAATGTAAGTGCCCATCATTACTAAAATTGAAGTTTGGTGTAAAAATGGGTCCGACACATGTTGTTACAAAGTGTGTTACAGAATCTTTTAGTCTTGACTGCAGGTGGTTGAAAATTGGTGTTGCCATTCAGTAAAAAAAATTTAATATTTTATCTTTTGCTTTTGTCCCAAATCAGGCAAAAACGTTCAGAACTCTCTTTTATGCCTGTGTAATGGAAAGTTTAAAAAAAATAAATTTGGAAATATTGAACATTTAATTTCATATGTTTGCCTAAATATTTCATTTAGATCATTCTTGACACACAATTTTTCATTTTGTTTGTGGAATCAAATCAAAATGTTTAGTATCAGCTTGGTTTGACATTGAACTACATGTGCCTGACCTGTCACCTCATCTAAGTTGTAGTTCAGCTGCCTAGTGCCCCATTTCTCTTTTATTGGCCAGCTTCCTGGCCAGACAACGTCTCCCATGATGCACTATGGTCCTGGGACTCTCATAGTGCATCCAGGTGGTTCAGCCAAAGGGAAGATCACAGTGCACCATGGGAGATGGAGTCTAGCTAGGGACCCAAACGCATAAAGAGGCTGAGGTACTCAAACTATAACACCCATGAGGCACCATTGATGCTTCCACAAACATAGATTAATATCAAACTAACATGAAAAAAAATGTTTTAATCGAGTTCAACAAGCTAAATTTGGAAAATTTTGGTTATTACAGAAATTACATTTCCATCAAAAAACATTTTGTGCAAAATTCCTCACCAGCTCTACTCCTGACCTAATTTTTATGAGACATCTGTAAGATGGCACTTTCATTAGGACAATGCCCCCTAACTTCAGGGGATGATAATGGACCTGCATATACTTAGAGGGAATAAACCTGTGTAGCCCACTTCCTACAGCATCCAGATTTTCTTTGAAAGTTTCCCATTTGTGTTCCGATTGGGTCAAACCCTACTGAGCTAGGGAGTTATGATGAGATCCCACCTTCAGGTGCTATGGCTGCCAAATTAAAATATATATAGACATACAAATAGATCAGTTTCCTTGTTTCACAAAATAAAACTTGCCTTTAAAACAATGCATGCACTATGAAGAATGGAATCAGAAAATTTCCCCTAATAAAACCTTAACTGGTGGGCAAGAAATGTGATTTATTTCAACCAGAAAGAGAGACAATGCAGTTTAATATTTACTTTTCTACCAGATGATGATGTTTTTTGTCAATCTGTGTCTAGTCTGACGTGATTTTTTTTTTTTAATTTTCATGTGGTCTAGGTCCATTTGAAACAGAATTATTTTCAATAGCAATGTCCTTGTTTATAGCTTGGTCTTTCAGGTATTTGATTGTGTAAACATCCTGTTTTGTTTATTAATACAAGAGGTTTGCTGTGCAATTGGGAATAAATTTACTGTTGTGCAGCCAACAGTTCTGGTAGCATTTCTGCAGAACAAATGCTTACAATGTCTAATCTCAGTTTGTTGCCAAGTAACGCACTGGATACGCACTGATAGCACAAGTAATATAACAGCATTCACCATATTAATTTGATTTGTATACCAAGTTTTATTTAAAGGGTGCCAGGTCCTATTGCTCCTAGTCACATTTTTTTCTTTTGGGGATTATTATTTCTTAGTAATTGCTTTTAAAAACAATGCATTATGATTGACTTTGATGTCAGATAACTGTGTAAAAATAGAGAATTTCCATGGGGACAAGAGAAACTTCTACCAAGGTATTTAGACTTCAAACAGGGTTTTGAGACAAAATTTATGCTCAGTTAAAGTCCCCTTTGACTGGACTTCTACCAGGATAAACCATGTGCATACTGTATGCATATAAGACACCACACGTGGCATTGACATCTATGTGATGCAATTTATCTTGCAACTTTGCTCCATCACCTGTAGCCTGGGCACTAATCAATCTCTCCTGGGACTTATTCTACCATTCCAGCCCCTGAGCTCCCTGAAAATAACTGCCAAGTGTTTAAAAAAACAAAACAAAAAAGCCAAAGTAACATGAAATTTTCCTTCGCACACTAATAGTCCAAATAAAACAAAGTCCAAATTTTGGGGGCTAGACTAAAATATCTGCCTGAAGCTTCAACTCTGAGGGAATAGCAAAGTAATTTTTGTCCTTTGACCTCTTAACCTTTTAACCCTTCCAAGGAATCAGCACTCTAGGTGGCAGAGGATGGACTCTCCCAAAAATCTGGGTTTTTTTTCTTTTAAAAATATACCCCACTGAGAAGAGTGTCCAGTTGAGGGAGGGCATAGCAGCCAAAACTGGCAGGAATGAAAGGACCAGATAATAACAACTGGCCATGAGGACAGACATTAGGGAGTTGATGTCTGAATGTAAGGCTGTGTGAAATGATCTGATGCCAAAGATTCTAGCAGTAAAGAAGGAAGTTACTGACTTGGAAAATTGAGTCACTGTGCTAGAAACTGGCTTAGGAGAAACAAGTGAGGGAAAGACTGTGCTGAAAAGTGGCATGGCACTACTGGAGCACAGAGAGTGGGAGAGTGATTCAGCTTAAATTACATGATACGGAAAACAACACAAGAAGGATCATGATCAGTTATGGAGGGGTTTCTTGAAAATGTGGATAGAGGAAACAAAATGAATTGCAGAGGAGCTAAATTTGAGCTCTCAAGAAGAGATGAAAGTGGACAGAAGATAAAGGGTACTATTCCTCTACCTAGGCCTCATAACAGACACAGAGATCTCATTGTGAAGTGTTATCATTATCAGTAGGAAGATTTAATTATGGAAAAAACCAGAACATCCTGAGCTTATACTCCAAGTCCACACTCTTCGATTTTTCAAAGATCATTTTCTGACCTAACTTTAAAAAGGGAGAGAGCTGAGGGAAATCACAGCTGCAGATAGGGATTTTAAACTCTTGTTTCACTTCCAGAATAAATATTATACAGTAAAGGTAGAACAAACTCCAATTGTGTGGGAGAGAAATCCAAATCACATGTGAGAGGAAACTCCAGGGGTAGTTACTAAAGTAAAGTTACTGAAGAAATCAGAAAAAGATGATAGGAAAAGGAAAAATGGACTAGAGAATATAATGGCAATGGAAGAACTAAAATAAGAGAATTTATGTACCTGAATAATAACCTGAAGATTAGGCGGAATGGACTACTCGGGAGTCATCAGGAATGGATAGTTGAACAGTAATTATTTTAATGTTGCAAAGAAAATAGTATGAAGTTTAATTAGGGAGGGCTTAACATTGTGATGATTGTGTTCAGTATTTTAAAAATAGAGAATATTTAAAAGATAATATGGAAATACTGGGTGGAGAAAACAATTCCAGGGATGATGTATACAGAATTTATTACGGTGCAGAACTTGTTGCCAGGGGATGCTGTGAAGGCCAAAAGTATAACTCGGTTCCACAAAGCATTAGATAAGTTTATGGAGGATAGGTCCATCAGTATCTGTGAACCAAGATGGTTAAGGACTCAACCTCATGCTCTGGGTCCCTAAACCTCTGCCAGAAGCTAGGACCAGGCGACGGGTGGATCATGTGATAATTACTCTGTTCTGTTCATTCCCTCTGAAGCATCTATCTGCGGCCACTGTCAGAAGACAGGATACTGTGCTAGGTGGACCCAGTATGATCATTCCTATGTTCTTATGTTTATGACATAATAAATAGATACAAGGGAAGACAAAAACTTCGACATGTTCTTACTGAAAATATATGTGCATAAAAAATGGCCAAAGTAGAGACCATGGGCCACATACAGTGCTTCAGAATTCCTTTATATGGGCTGGCAGAGTTACACAACACCACAAGTGAAATTTTCTTCCATTCCCCTCTGTGCAGCAGTCACACTACAGCAAAGAAAATTGAACATTCAGTTTTGTTGCTCTCATTTGCTCCTGTTGTTCCTACACAGTGATAAAGGCCGAGATAGGCAGTAGACCCAGGAGAAAACAGAAATAACCAAGTGTTTCATTCCCAAACGGTGTGGATAAGAACTTACAACAGAATAGACAAGCAAAGTGGCCGCTTAGTGTCTTGACAAGAAGGAACAGCTACCATCAGCATGCCTGTCTTGCACCTTGTGTAGTTACGTATACCTATAGAAAGTAATAACAGAATGGTAGCATTTTATGACACTTTACACTCTGCAAAGTTGGAAATGAGAATATCAGGTATTTGGCAAATAAGGCCACTGGTTTTTAACATATATGTGAATTGTTTGCTCATACTTGGAAAATTCTTGATGGGAGAAGATCTAGCACAGAGAAGCCACACACAATTATGTAATATTCTATCAGGCAATAAAGTTCAAACAGTAGGAGAAACAAGGGATAGTGACACTGGCTATAATCATCTGTGCTTTGGATGCTGTTCTATGGGTCGTACTCTACAGTCCTTACCCAAAACAAACTCCCATTGAAGTGAGTAGGAGTTTTTCAAATATTAAGGACTATGGGACTGTAAATTTACTCCTTGCTTACCTCCTGCACTGTAACTGGAATACCAATGATGTATTGGGCAAGGCTGTACCATAATTTTATCAGATATGGTTGAATATCACTGGAAGGATATTTCACTAAACAAAGAATTTCAGGACATATTATTGTCTTCCCGACCTCAATTAAGATGTGGGTTTTTTTAATTTTGTTTTGTGGTTTGGTTTGGTTTTTGCATTGCTGTCTCGTCTTTCCACATCTTTTATTGTTCCATACATCATTAGCAGGACCACAGTCCAACTTTGGTCAATTTTTGAGTCACATCTTTAGATACCAGGTAGGCCAGATGTACTACAGTACTTATACTTTTCATATTGTGCCATGTTTGTACCCAGGAATTTCAGTGCCTAACCATCTCTAAAACATCATTAAACTCTCATGAGCTAGAAGAAGACTATAGAACTAAAGAGAGCTGTCTGTTTAGCAGCCAGCCCAGGGCTGACTCCCATCTAGAAGCTGAGGGTGAGCCTCAGGGCACATCCTCAACAAAACAACAATTCTTTTTCTTTTCTCTGTATTTAAATCACCCCTTCCCTTGTTATCGTTATGTGTGAGAGAGGAATGACTATAGAAAAATAGGAAAAAAAGTCTTATCAATGCCTGGGAACATAGAGGGAGGAGAGAAAATGGCAAGCCTGTGTGAGATCCACTTATAAGGTTTAGATAAAGTTGTAAATTGCACTACCTCTTGAGGATCTGGATCTTATATGCACAGTGATAAGGCTGGTAAAAACATCTGAAGGATCACTTTGGCCAACCCACCCACTCTGCTAAGAAATTATACCCGTCCAGTTCTGCATCAGTGCATCCAGCTTGACCCAACATCCTTGAAAATGACTGTTTTTATAAATGGACATAATTTGCACCCTTTATTCATCTCCACTTTTGAGCCAGACCCTTTAAGTTACATTTCTATTAAACATAACATTAACTGTTTTAAACATTCAGAAACTGTTAAAACATTCTCATTTATTAAAAGTCCACATGAGGAATCCCTGTCTTGCTTGCGTCCACCTAGAATGTTGCTATCTTACAGTCTGTCAGAGAGATTAGTCGTATTCTGAGGGAGATATTGTAGTTTACTGAACTGGAGTATTTACCTTACAGCAATGGTAGTTCATCCACAGCAATATTTGTTTATTATTATTATTATTATTATTATTATTTTAATGCCTCTGTTTCGCGTAATGGTACTCTGTGTGTGTGTGTTATGTGTGTATATACATATATTATGGAAGCACCTCTGGCAACCAGCCATCAGTTCTCAACATTTCTCATTCAGTTAGTTAATATAGGCTGTCTGATACCAGGGTAAGGGGAGCAGTATAGGAACTAGAATAGAATAGAATACAGCAGAGCAGGAGATTCTTTAGGGCAAAAAACTTTTTTTCAGAACTACATGGCAGGTCCCATGACCACCATTCTGCTGTTCCTTCTTTTGGAGTTCTTTGTATGCAGGAAAATCAAAATATTAAAGGTGAGATCAGTCATGTGGATCTGAGAGAAGAAGTGTGCCCCACTTTGGAACTTGCCCTGCAACTAAAAGTCTTTTGAAATAAAACACTTTTTCTTCTTTAAGATCTAAATGTAGATCTGTCACATGAGCAGACTATACTGTCGTGAAGTTGGGTTGATATTTTATTGTTCTATTTTAACTACATATGCTCAAAGTCCTATTTTTTATTTTGTTTCAAGACTGTATTATCGTTCGAGATGGCAGCATTTTGATTATTTGAGCCTTTCTTTTGAGGGGCACTAAGAATTGCTGTAAATGTTCAAGAAGGCTAAACAGGAAAAAGGAGCAATATGTGCACCTTCCCTAAATTCCCAGTGCTGGCTCAAATGTCATGTCAGCTTCTATTAGAGATGAGCAGATAATGAAAATGAGCAGACACTGTTTAGAAATATTCCTGCATCCTTGTCCTACATTTTTTATTTTTCTTTCCAGATTTGTATTGCTACAGACATTTGCATGATAACAGGATCTTTGTTTCTTAACGGTTCATCTACTCCTGCTGTTGCTTCCCTACCTGAAGTCATAATCTTCCATTTGCAACATCAGAATTGTTATTGCAGAAGCAATTTTTGATGTCACAAAGAGAGGATTATGACTTCAGGTGGGAAAGAAGCAGCAGGAACAGATGAACTGTTAAGAAACAAAACCCACATTTTGATTCCAATACCTCTAGTAATTTTTTTTCAAAGGAAGGAGGTGATGAAAAATATGGACATTAAAAGCAGAGATAGAATTGTCTCTAAATACATGGTTTTTCAGAATGTGATATCAAATTTGAAATCTGCCACAGAGATAACTAAATCATATTAAACCCCATTACCAATCTTCTTACTGCAGCTTAACATACCACATCTAAGGGGTCCTTGGATGCAGCTAGCCTATCTGTGAAATTCTTGATTCAGTAATAGAACCAGGCTTCTCAAAGCAGTGGTGCAAAACACTGTTGGTGAGGTGTTGGCCTAGTCATTTTAGGTTCATTTAATTATAAATGTTGCTCTTATACAACCCTTGCCACTTTCATATAGATAGCCTTTGGACCTTTGATCAGTGCTTTGCTAAAGGCATCAAGGTTCTAGCCCTTGGATCTTCAGTCAACCCAGCTGTTTGAAGTATGAGTAACTAATCTCCCCTTCATGGTGAGGAGCAGATCTGAGCTGAGCAAAGCTAAGCAGAGAAATCTTGGTATAAAAGTCATTTTCTAGGCACATGTAAGATCTATGAACAGAGGCATATAACATGGCAGTTTTAGAGGGAGTTTGGAAAGAAAATGTAAGGCTGTCCTAAGTTCATCACTAAGTGTCATATCAAGATGGCCAGCAATGGAACAGTGGTACTGACCTGTAACAGATGTGCCATTTTCTCTTTCCTGCCTGAAGACAGAAGGGATTTCCTGTACGTGAAGGCTACGTTGGTATCTGTGCTGGAGGAAGATTCTTGGATTGGAAGGACAAGTTGAGACACTACTAAGAATCAGAAGTTGAGGAGTTCCTAGACAACTAGGTTCAGGAAACACCAGTAACCCAGCTTCAAGGAATAATGGAGCTGGCCAAAGGAATGAGTGAGATAAGAAGAGAGAAGGCCTGATAGTTCAGAACCACCAGAGAAAAGAGCTCATGGTAGCATTCTGCACTATTGGAGAAAGTTGATGGTAGGCAGACTGTGGCCACCAGAGAGAAAAGAATAAACAGGAATTTCACACCACTAGAAGTTTCAAATTGATATCAGGTTCTCAGTGTGGAAATTATGGAAGGTACCTCTCAAGATCCAGCAGGTACGAAAGAAGGAAGAGATTTACAGGACACACGTGCGGATGGCAGTTTCGACCAACCTGTAAGAAAGTCAAGCTTACCCACCAATTCTCCAACTATCTAATATAAACAGATGATCCTTGTTGGAGATTTAATACTTAGACTAATTGAAGACATTAGAATAGAATAGACATTCTGCAAGGGGGACAAGAGGACAACTGGATGGCATGCTGCCTTCCCAGAGCCAGGATACAAGATGTCACTCTAAGGCTTGATAGGCTTCTGACATCTACAGGCAAAGATCCATTGTTGACAGTTCATAGCAGCATTTGTGACACTGCATTGCAGGATATCAGATGTCTGGGCAGCAGTGACTATGAGATGTTAGAGTTCAGGATCTTGACAACAGGAAGAAAAGAGAACAGCTGAATACAGACCCTGGACTTCAGGTACCCGATGGGCAGGATCCCCTGCAGAGCTAATATGAGGAGGAAAGGAGTCCAAGAAAGCTGGCTGTATTTTAAAGAAATCTTTTTCAGGGTACAGGAACAAACAATCCTGATGTGAAGAAAGAATAGCAAATATGGCAGGCAACCAACTTGGCATAACAAAGAAGTCTTTGCTGAGCGTAAACAGAAAAACGAAGCTTTCAAAAAATGGACGCGTGTTCAATGACCAGGGAGGAGTATAAAAATACTGCTTGAGTATGCAGGAGTGAAGTTAGGAAGGCCAAAGCGAATATGGAGTTGCAGCTAACAAGGGATGTGAAGGGTAACAAGAAGGGTTTCTACAGGTATGTTAGCAGCAAGAAGAATATCACGAAAAGTGTGGGCCGCTTACAGAATGTGGGGGAGGGGGACAACCTAGTGACAGATGATGTGGAAAAAGCTGAAGTACTCAATGCTTTTTTGCTTCTGTCTTCACAGACAAGGTCAGTTCCCAAACTACTGCACTAGGCAGCACAGAACAGGTGAACAGTTCTCAGTGCTGAAAGAACAGGTTCAGGACTACTTAGAAAGGCTGGACATGCACAAGTTCATAGGGCTGGATGCAATGCTTCTGAGAGTGCTGAGGAAGTTGGCTGATGTGATTGCTGAGCCATTAGCCATTATCTTTGAAACTCATGGTGATTAGGGATGACTGGAAAAAAGCAAATATAGTATCCATCTTCAAAAAAGGGAAGGAGGAGGATCTAGGGAACTAAAGATCAGCCAGTCTCACCTCAGTCCCTGGAAAAATCATGGAGCAGGTCCTCAAGGAATCTATTTTGAGGCACTTGGAAGAGAGGAAGGTGATCAGGAACAGTCAGCATGGGTTAACCAAGGGCAAGTCATGTCTGACTAAGCTGATTGCCTTCTATGATGAGATGACTGGCTCTGTGGATGTCGGGAAAGCAGTGGAAATGATATACCTTGACTTTAGCAAAGCTTTTGATACCGTATCCCACAGTATTCTTATCAGCAAGATAAAGAAGAATGGGTTGGTTGGATGAATGGACTATAACATGGATAGAAAGCTGGCTAGATAGGGCTCAATGAGTAGTGATCAACAGCTTGATGTCTAGTTGGCAGTTGGTAAGAAGCAGAGTGCCCCAAGGGTCAGTGCAGGGACTGGTTTTGTTCAACATCTTCATTAATGATCTGGAGGATGGGATGGATTGCACCCTCAGCAAGTTTGCAGATGACATTAAGCTGAGGGGAGTGGTAGATAGGATACAGAATGACCTATACAATTTTAGATGATTGGACCAAAAAAAAACCTTTATGAGGTTCAACAAGGATAAGTGCCAAGTCCTGCACATAGGACAAAAGAATCCCATGCACGGCTAGAGATTGGGAACCAACTGACTAGGCAGAAGTTCTGCAGAAAAGGACCCAAGGATTACAGTGGACAAGAAGCTTGATATGAATCAACAGTGTGCCCTTATTACCAAGATGGCTAATGGCATATTGGGCTGCATTAGTAGGAGCATTGCCAGCAGATCTAGGCAAGGAGTTAAGGATGATAAAGAGATTTTAAAATATATTTTAACAAAAAAATCTTGGCAATGGTATTGGTTCTTTGCTAAATGGAATGGTAAAATAATTAATAATAATGCAGAAAAAGAAGAAATGATCAATAATTCTGATCTGTAGTTTAGGGAGGGAAACAGATGATGGAGTCTGATCCTATGGTGGTGATAATACTTCTTGTACTTTACTAGTATTTGTAGAGGATGCTAAACAGAAGCTACTAAAAGAGACATTTTTAAATCAGCAGTATCAGATAACTTGCATCCAAGTCCTTTAAAAGTGCTGGCTGAGGTGCTCACTGGACCATTAGTGTTGATTTTGAATAAGTCTTGGAGCACTGGGGACATTCCAGAAGACTGGAAGGAAGTAATGTTGTGCCAATTTTAAAAAGGGTAAATGAGATGATCAAGGTAATTATAGACCTGTCAGCCTGATCTTGATCTCAGGCAAGATAATGGAGTGGGTGATATGGGACTTGATTAATAATGAACTAAAGGAGGGTGATGTAATTTATGCAAATCAATATGCATTTATGGAAAATAGATCCCATCAAACTCATTTGATATCTTTTTTTTTTTTTATATATAACAAGTTTGATTGATAAAGGTAATAGTGTTGGCTTAATATATTTAGACTTCTGTTAGACATTTGACTTGGTGCCATAGACCATTTTTGTTAAAAATCTAGCATTAATATGCTCTAGGAATTATTTTAGCTGGAGTTCAAATGGTCTGTGCTATACGAAAGGTCAGCCAAATGGTCCTGTCTAGCCTTAGAATCTATGAATCTACATGTATAGCGATCCAGTTGAAACTGAGAAATGGTATACAAATTAAATTTTGGTCTTAAGCAATGATTACATATTTTCTTTTTATGAAGGACATTATTATTATAAGAAAACAAACACAGTAGGCCAAAATCACTTCTGTTATGTGGGTGTGACCCCTTGATTTAGTGGGATAGCACATTTTTAATGGAAAGGATAATTTGCATTACACTGCATGGTTTAAATGTAAGGTCCTATATTGCAAACACACACATGCTTCACTGTATTCACATGAGTAGTCCCTCTGACTTCAATTGTATTACTCACATGAGTAGATTTAAGCACATGACTGAGTGTTTGTAGGATTGGGCCCCAAGTCACTAACATTCCTGTAGTTACCTATAATTGAGAGAAAATGTATTTCTATATTACCTTTTTTACAGGTCAACATTTGTTGTTAATCAACATTTTGCAAGTTCTCTGCCCTGTACTTACAAGAGGAATTAAGTGTGATATCTTGTCTTTTGTTGTGTGTAGCAGTTTTTGTTAAATGATGGCTTATCAGTTGTGAGACCTGTGCATTGTTCATAATATTTTACTTTAAGAAGGACTTTCATTCTGTGCACTTTTTTAAACAGATGAATTTCAGATATAAACTTGTTAATGTTTCATTTCTCTTTCTTACTTTTCTTTACCATACCTGATGATTATGAAAGGTACATGTTCATAACCTGTCCTAAAGGTCAGTAGCAAGTCCTGAAGTATTTTATACCTCCAGTACTTGTTACTTCCTAGAGTTGTGGTTTTCACCCTTTTTTCATTTGTGGACCCCTAAAAAATGTTAACTGGTGCTTCAGACACCTTTGGAAACCTTAAACATAGTCTGTGGACCCCAGGAGTCCATGGACTCCAAGTTGACATCCACTGTTCTATGGTAACAACAACCTTTCACTGACCCTGTAGACGTAGTCTACAGATCTCTAGAGCATCAGACTTGGCCTCTTCTCTGTAGCAGGCACTATAGTAAGGAGGAGTATCTGGATTTGGAGTCTCCATCCATTGCTTCCCCTTTACCAAACAAAACTCTCTTCTCCTATGCTGCTGAGTGTGCCTTGTCCCACTCTTTCCATACTCCTAGATTGCTTTTCCTGGCTCATACCATGAAGCAGCAGAGAGCAAAGATTTACTGCCTGTTGAGCAAGAACTCCAGGCTGAAGAGGCTGGCTAGAAAATAGGCAATGTAGCCAGGGAACATGAGACTCTCTGCCTGCTTGGGACTATGTTCTGTGTGCGTTAGAAGCATAGAGAGAGGTAGCAGGGATTTCTTTCAAGAGAGGGGAGAGAAGAGAGATGCATTACCTTAGAATTCAAACTGTGGGAATACTTCTCTTTAGGCTTATGGCTCCCTTCCTTCCTCCTCCTATTAGTGTCGTAATATTGCATCTGTGACACCAGAGTCATTATCCCAAAAATGGACCATGAAGTCATAAGTACAAGAAGAATGAACCTTCCTTGTAGGATCTGGGAGAGCGAGAAGCTGAATTAGGAGTTCTAATTCAAACATATCACCACAAGCTATGTGCGTCTGAGTACTATGGCTCTTAATTGTATTAGAATAGCTCAGCTATGTGCAATAAACCCTGTAAGGATAATGAATAATGGAGATTTTCTGTTAGTTCAATTGGTAAGGGTGGTCTGTGCTTTTGGGGAAGGAGGAATCTGAATTCTAGGTCCCCAAGATGTTTCAAGTGGCTATTGTGTACAGCACACTGACAACAGCTGACAACTGTGATTCCTGTTCAGCCACTGATTTTTTTTACCAGGGAGTAACCAACATCGCAATACCAATGCAAGGCATGTAGAAAAGGACTGTCCAAGTAAATTTCCTGGTGTGTGTTCTACTTTAGCTGTAATTCAAAGCTGTAATTCAAAGTAATTTCTTTACTTTAACAGCTACTGCTAAAGGTCATTAATTAGGGTTGTCATCTCTCAAGACTTGATCATGACTGCTGGGATAGCTATTAAAAATAGAGAAAAGAAAAATATAGTCTTGTTTGGAAAACTGATACAGCAAAAATGCTTTTGTCTTATTTTATTTTTATTAAGATTTAGTGGTAAGCAGCAAGAGTGTATAGCACTTGATGGATATTATTTGGAAGCATACTTTATAAATTAGAAAGAGTGCTTAATCTGATTAGAAACCAATTAAACTATAGGTTTTGTGAGTTTCACTTGTTTTTTGAAGTTTTTGTATGATAAAATGTTGTTTGGTTAGAGGACTGAGATTCAAGGCTTTATGTGGACTCTATTGTTGTGTGACATCAGATTGATTATCTGACATCTTTGCCTTGGTTTACCTGCCTGAGAGTGGTGCACAATAGAAATTGTTCAAATGTTTTGGCCTCATGGATAGTCTGTCAACCCAGATAAGAATCCATCCTGAGGTCTTTTTCCCTAGGTGAACCCTAGTATTGCTGTGCTAGAGTCAGAAAGATGTTTGTAAAATGCATTTAGCTCTACTACAGAGCTTTTAAACTCACCAAGGATTGCAAAACATTGTTAGAAGCTATCTCAGGCTTCCAACCTCTTTCTCAATCCATGTAAAAATATTGCCAGGAAAGCATGTTTACACTTTTGGAACACGATTTTCAGAGAATTCTGCATGCTCAAAAATGCATACTTACATTAATGACTGCAGAGCACACATTCCAGTCTCCCTTGGAAAATCTGGTTTATAACATTTTAAAATAAAGTGTACAAAATTGCTCAAATCTCACATTTTTTCCTTTCCTGTTCTAATTTATAGCGGTTTTCTATAGCCACTGGCTACTGGCTACTCTGCAGCTCAGAAAAGCTAATATGCAGAGTACTCCAGGAGTATACCCTTTCACATCCCCACTGTGTCCTGATGCTGGAAAAATCAGTTCTGGGTAGTATAGGGTTCCCTAGGTCATAGGGAATTTCCATGTGAAGCAGCATGAAGAGACTGAAACTTGGCGAAAAAAACCCCCAATACTGAGGCCCTAGAGTTAAACTAATTAAATTATGAGTTTCAAACTTGATTGGCCACAAACTTTGGCAGCTGAATTTATCACCTTGAAACAGATACACAGCAGAGTTGCCCTCTGTGGTTTAGTAATAGTAATGGCTATAGTTATTAAATAGAGGTTAAATAAATATTAAAACATACATGTTAAAGGAGCATCTTTTCTGGTATCTCCAGAGCTGCTGTAAGTAAGCCTGATGTTTCAGATAAATGATACTGGACACATTGATTGAGTTTTATGAGATTAACACTCTGAATCCTTGTGTAGTTAAAAGTGACAATCTATAGATGTCGATATTTACAGAAAGCTACCACCTGAGGTTCAAGGTCTCAGGGAAGTAATGTAGCCCTAAAGAAAAGAAAAGAAAAGAAAAGAAAAGAAAAAAGATCTGTCGTCTTCTAACCTGCATACCTTTTGTATTTGGATTAACTCTTTCAGTAACTATTGGCTTGTCTACCCATTAAATGCTGTAGTGGCACCATTGTAATACCGATGGGAGGGCTTCTTCTGTTGCTGTAGGTAATTCACCTCCCTGAGAGGCAGTAGCTAGGTCAACAGGAGAATTCTCCCATCAAATCAGTGCTGTCTAATAAGGGCTAGGTCAGTTTAACTGCATCATTCAGGGGTGTACATTTTTCACACCTCAGAGCAAAGTAGTTGCACCAACCTAATTTCCTAGCAGGCCTATATCTTTGCTAGCAATGAGAGAATTTTGTCTGCTTTGAAGAGTGTTAAACAGATTAAGAACAATGACTCGAGAAACGCTATCTGATTATTGAGTTCAGAGTGAGAGAATAGCAAATTTACATTTAAATGACATAGTGGACACTTTCTGAAATATGACTGAATTATGAGCCCTTAAAGAAAAGCTAACAAATGTGAATGACTAATTTTGCAGTTTAAATCAATGTAACTAGTTAAGAAAAATAATATTCCAGAAACTCAGTACCCTTATCTCTCACTTTACTCCCTTCCAAAAAAAAAAAGGAGTGAGAGAACCAAGAAATGTATTCAAATTCAACACGAAGTAAAGTAACATGAATTCCAGTAAAGTGCCTGAAATCTTTTCACAACTGTGGGCTGCCTTAGAGGTATAACCCTGTGCGTGTAAAATGCAGTCATGAAAGGTAGAAGAATTGCTTGTGGAAGGGACTTGAAAAGAGCTTGTGAATCAGCTTCAGTTCTTTTGATTTTTTTATAGATAAAGACTTTGATCCAATGCCTAAACAGTGATGCCTGGGTTAGCATTCCAGATATCTAAGTGGCCAAGTGCGTGCTCCTGACAGAGAAAGGTGGGGCGAACTCTGTAGAGAAGAACATTAGTGTTAAACCACCCTTAACTGATCAATTCTGTATTTGATCCAGAGTTGAAATTGGCATGATGGATTTCAGGGGACATGGATATTTCAATCGGAGAGCACAAAAAGCATAATGAAGGCAAAGTGGCTAACTGATTATCTAAAATACTACTGCCGTAGTTCAGCTGAAAAAAGATGAGCAGATTTAGTAGGATAAACAAACACATCCATGTGCTCGTTGTGCCAAGTTGAGGTGGGTGAAGGAGTGGTGATTTTGACAAATTAAATGGAACAAAATTATAGTCACGTCAAACATAATTCAGATCAATGACAATCAGTAATACCTATTAAAGACAGTCATATAATTTACCATTAAAAAGTAAAGCAACACAACATTTCCGGATGACTACAAAAGTGAAAGTAAGACTTTTCTATAGACATGTACTGCTGGTATTGGGGGGGGGAGCACAGCTCTTTTTCTATTCTTACTTCATGTTTTTGTCTGTCAGAGATCGGTAAAGGAAAGACTTATTTACAATAATAATTAATGTAGATTCTGTCAATTAAGTTTGTAGATGAAGAATTTGAATAACATGACAGCACCACTTTAGCTGTATGATTCGACATTTGAGCTTTGCTCAAATAAAATAATATACATAAAAAGTGTTAGGGATTGATCTTGCGAGTTGCTAAGCACCTTTCTAGGAGGTGCCCAAAATCATCAGCTCTCACTGACTTTACTCAAACAGCATGTTGGAGGAGGTTTGTGGAACTTTACAGAATCAGACCTTATTGTATATCATGAAAATACCTAACTATAAGTCTAACTGCTCAAATGTAGAGCTAGGGGAGACTTTCTACTTTCATGGAAAATATTGATGCTTCTAAACTATTTCCAATTTACAGGTTTAAAAAATTAACCCATTTTCTGACTTTTCGCAAAAGTGTCATTGATCCTTTTATTAATGTTCTAATTGAAATTTTTGTCAAAAATCTGTTTGAAATCATTATAGAATGTCTTCATTTACTGAAAATCATGGTTACGGTAAAGGAATATGTTTTCATGCACAATTTTCATTAAAACAATAATTAAAAATCTATAACATTGCCATGGATTTTTTTCTGAAAAATTTCTGTGATGTTGATAAATGTTTGTGAAAAATTTGACAAAGACCAATTTTTTTGGTCAGAAAAACTTTTCTGTGCAAAATGTTTTGACATGCTATAGATAGTACCATGAGTGTGAAATGTATTATTTATAAGTGATGTATTTATCTTACAGTTAGAAAACAATGTACCCTCATAACATCTGGCTGCTTTTTCATTATTTAATTAAAACAACACAAATTAAAGGGTATCTTAGCTGGCATATGTAAAAATAAAAATTTTGTGAAAACATAATATTCAGAATAATTATGATGTGTTTTTCCCTTAGCACCACTCACAGATAAACCACCAAAGCTTTTGCATCCTTTGGAAAGTAAGCTGACGATTCAGGAGACCCAGCTAGGTAAGTAGCAATCATGTCATGCTGTTCAGTAAATTGTGCTGATGTCAGCCTGTGCATTAATGGTTCATGATGATATTAAAGTTTATCATGAAAGACATGAAAAAACATTAGTGTTTTGCCACCACTGTGCTTGGGTCCAATAAAAAAAAGTGTTGCATAATTGCTATAAGAATTTTATTATAATTAAATATTGGTTAATGAACACTCACAAAATGTGTCTTACCGTTTTAAAAATATGATGATCCTCAATACAGGAACAATGTAAGATGAGTTTAATGTATCGTGTTAATACTGATCTCTGAGTTACAAGGCTTTAAATCATACATGTGTACTTTTACTTTTACATGTTTACCTAGCATGCATATTTGTGATTGTATGTGATTAAGATTCAATGTAAAATTATAAGTGTGCAGAGTTTATTGTAGTTTAATCCAAATTTCTCTGCAAGACTTCTTTTGCTTTGGGGTTTAACTATAAATCCCCAATGACATTTTGTAATTGTAAATATTTGTGATGCCCACAAATTAGCCAGCAGACAGTGAGAAGTTAATATAAAAATGTCTTGTAATTCTAATATGCCACTATTTAAGAGGGTTTGGAAAGAACCATTTTACATAGAACAATGTAGAAGAATTCATCAGTGGAGCAGGCATCTTTTTCCTTTACTTAGTCTGACCAATGTGGGTGTTGGGATGTAATATACAGCATAAATTACATTGTGTGGTGGCTAAATGCAACTGAATTGTCTAATGGGTTGATGGATGTTCTAGTATTTCACATATGGAAACAAATGGAAGTGAGTTTGGTGGTTAACATGAATCTGTATCAGACACTTGTTGACAGCACTGAATTATGTTGAGGAGATTCTGTTGAGGAGAGATCTACAACAGGAGAAGTAGAAGTCTTGTAAATTAGGACTGAGGTTCACTGGCAGAGAGCTCTGTACCATACTTGTCCACGATATGCCGGGCACTAGCCAGCACTTAGTACTCCTTCATTTTAATAAGTGTAAAAATGGTGAGTATGGGAATAGTTGTTTAAGTTATTGAAATACACATACTCACACACACCCCTGCAGTTGTAATACAGTGTCTTGAAATATTAATTTCTGGAGACATTGCTTTTATGCATAATGCCGCAGAGCTTCCCATGAATATATGACATTATGGATGGTTCTCTCAGTCCCATGAAAAGCCACAGAAATATAGTCCAAAATAACTCTGCAAACTGCTTTCCTGACTAATGTTGCTTTCAGAAATGTCATCGGGGGAAGAAATTGATATGGCTTTTTTTTTGCTTTTTGTCACTGTCTTTCCTAAATGTACTGTATTGATGACATTAATTCAAAAAGAGTGCAATTATTAATGGTTAGCTGGTGGCGCTTTATATCTGATTTTTAGGATTAATCATATCTTTGATTTCTCAGAGTTCTAACAAATAAAATGAATAATTTGTGAAGTGCGTGGTTATGGAAGAGGCATTTTTCAGAAGACTAAATAGTTGTGGATGAATGTGAAAGGATTAACTTGAAATGTCAATTTCACGTACAGATAGAAAGGACTGACCATAAATTAATCTGGAGTGATAATGGTTTGGCTTGTCTCACAAGGCCACAGGAACTATATTAATTAATTACTTCAGTCTATGTGCAAAAATCCATGGGAATGCCAGACTAGAGGTGTAACTTTGGTTGAAACTGTGATGAATAACTATCTTCAGACTGAAGGTCCTGGTAGAATTTAGCACTGTTTGACTTAAACCACATGAGTAGTCTCATTGACTTCAGTGAGATGATTCACATGTTTAAAATTAAGTAAATATATTGCATTGGCAGGATTGGGGCTTTAAAATTCTACCATTTATTTGTTTGACTCCTGTATCAAGGGGAGAGATTGAAGCAGCTGACACTCATGTTTCAATGTCATGCTGAAAGACTCAGTTGAAATTAATATTGTAGAACTACAGTGTGTCTTAGGAAAAGCATTAATAGTGGTTAATTTTCTTTGACTTAAACAACATGGTTTATAATGAGATGTTTTTAGAGGTAACTGTTAAGGTGGAGCGCAAAACCATTCATTTTTTCAATGGCCTTGTGAAAATATTCCTTCTTCCAATTTATATGGCATCAGGTGTTTGTAATTCCCTCTGTGCTGGATTTATCAGCAAGACTGATCTTCCACTTGCACCTTGTTCAGAATGCAGCCTCACGTTTACTCATGGATTTGAGTTATCATGATCATATTCAGCCCACTTTGCATCCTTTGCGTTGGTGATGAATTAGGTTTAAATTAGCCTTCTTGATTTAAAAAGTTCTAAATGGAACTGGCCATAGTTGTATTCAAGACCTCCTGCTTGATTCTCCATCTGATGGGTTTTTGTGTTCACATATCCCCTGGGGCTGGGAGGTTCTGCCATTGTGCCAAAGGCAATAAGCAGTGGAGCCTTTGTTGTGGTGGACCCAATGGTGTGGAACTTCATACCGCCTGAAATCTGGCTCATTTCTTTTCTCTGTTTTTGTTTTAGAGATATTTTTTAAATTATCTGTTGCTGCTGTTCTATTGTTCTGTTCTTACCGTTGTTTACTCACATTGTTTGCAATTTTGTAGAGGTTGGCATGTTCTTTTTATTAGTTAATAAGAAATAATTTTATGATTGTTGTTCAGCACCCTGAGCACTTCCAAGGGGGAGAGGTGCTTTTTAAATAGATTATTTTTGTTATTATTATTATTATTATCATCATGTTTGAGAAATAACAGGAAAGTTAAAATTAATTCATCTATTAAAACCATACTAGCCTTTTGAGACTGCATTATTCATTAAAGTTCTTAAACAAAAACAAAAATCCCACACAACTCTAAGAAATCAGGCCTAATTTCCCAAACACTTACCTGTCAGCTCAGAACTTCCTGAATTCACTGACACCATCTGTTATACAAACAAAATCGTAAAATTTCGGATTACAATGGATTTTTTTTTTACATTCAAAATGACTGTAAATGTTGCCATAGATTCATTTCTATCCCAAATAATTCAGGAATGCTAAATTTAAAGTCTAGTGTTTGATGAAAATAAAAATGAAGAGCAAAATCCTAGTATAAAGCTTGGACCTTAAGCATAACCAATCCATCTGTTAAAATTAGCTTACAATACTAGTTTACAATATTAACTGGTATTTTAAAATACTTTTCTTTTCTTTTTCTTTAAACAAACAGGTGTCCCTGTAATGCCTGGTTTTATTCTGACTATAGTGCTCTCAGTTGGAACTGTAGAGAGCAGGCATATTCACAGTAGAAAATGTATTAAGGATGGGCAAAACAGTTTATAAAAAGAGATTGAAACATCAGCCACAATTATGAATAAAAAAATTAACTGAAACACTTTTGAGGACAGAATAAATTTAGGTAATTTTTTTTCCTTGTTTTGTTCTCTTCTCGCTTCCTCCCTCCCATTCTCCATTTGCTTGCCAAAACTGTAAGTTGAATTGCCAAAACTCTGCAGAAAAAAAAAAAAGGCTATTCTTGCAGTATTTTCAGACATATTGAAAGCAGTGGAAAAAAATGATGAAAGAACCTATTCTTGCATGATTTCCAACACTCTCTGAACAGACTAAAAAAGTTTTAGATAACAGTTTGGGTAAGCGGCCACATTTTTGCTTCCTCATCTGAACTAAACTTTTGATCCTTTTGAGATTTGCCCATTAGTAAAAATTAATTTTATAGACTAAAAAACCCAATGTTGGTTCTCTCTTGTTGGTCTCTCAAGTATTTTTTCAATAAAATTGAATTTATTACTGCATGATGAATTGGGGCTCTTTTTCTTTTCTTTTAAAACACAAAAAAGATGCTAAAACTGTTTGTAACATATTGTTTCTAAAAGAAGGATATAAAGAATTCCCAAAGGTCAAGCTTCAGGGGACGAAGATTAATGGTCCATTTACATCACAATGTATTTTATAAAATCTTCCACAGAAATTGGTCTCGTTAATGAGAAAAGTATTTTTGAACTAGTGTAATCAGAAATTATATAAATAAATTAATTTTATTAATTAATTTTTTTAAAAAAATACTTAACTAGAACTCTGTGTGTCTCTGTTCTAGTTCTGAATTAAAATGAATGAAAACTATTTTCATGTAATGCATCTGAATGCCATACCGATGATGTTAAAGGAACAAAATCATCATTTTAATAATTTTTAAAAGTTACCTTTTATTGAATTATACCTAGTATTATTAAAACACATGTAATAACTGGGTGTATGAGCTTTTTGTACTGTACACTACGAAAGAGAGGCTCATCTGGTTACACTCTATAGTACAGGACCAAAAAGATATGATTAAACACTTATTTTAAAAGCTAACAGTTTAAATAGTAACTTCAGAATGGTTCTTCTACTCCAAGCAGCTTCAAATAAGGTGTCAAATGAGTGATGAACAACTAGGCTTTCCTGAGTAAGAAAATATGTCTTTTCCTATCAGAGAGAGATCTCAAAATGTAAAATAATCACTATGAATGCTTGTGAGTGGGGAAAGGAATCTTTTTCTGCCTAAATTTAAGTTAATCAGAAAAAACATTTGTAAGTTTCTAACCATATTGTTGTTTAATATTTATATGGTGATGCCGCCCAGAGGCCTCAACCAGTTCCAGGGCCCACTTTGTTAAGGACTGTATACACGTACAGTAAATGAGAGTTCCTGCCCCAAAGAGAAAGGATAGCATGAGATGGACAAAAGGGTGAGAGGTGTGTGGTAGGGAAGGGAAAAATGACATAACAGCAAAAATTAATATGCTAAAATCTGCTATTATTATAATTAAGTGTTGTTTATCAAAACAAATTCCTGTTGTAAAAACAGAAAGTGGGATACAGTTTGAAAATATGGAAATGAATGTTGAAGGTACCCAAACTATCTTGATACCCTGAGAAAATCAATATCTCAAATACTATTTTAAGGTGGGAAAAAGGTATTTAATTTAATCAGTAGCAACAAAAATTGCAATGCTCTACTTTTAATTGTACAGCTTTGCGCTCATTCCAGTTTTTTTTATTATCAAATATAGTCCAAAGGAAAGACGAAAAAAATCTAATTTTCAAATTCTGTAGTTCCATATTTGATACTCCGCTTGCAAGACATAAAAATGCCCTGGCCATTCAAAGTTGTGAGCAATAGGTTGTGATCTTCTTAAAGATTTCAGGAAAAATCCTTGACCCAGAAATAACACCTTTAACAAAATAATAGAAAAGGGAACAAAAATGACTATGGGAGATTGGAATCACTAACTGCACCGGAGTACACAATTAGCATGGTGTGAAATACTCTTAACTCCTATTTGAAGACCCAAACACTTTTGCACTTGAGCTACCTAGTCAAGCTGTAGTGTAACCTCCCCACTAAAGTCAACCTCAAACAGCTAAATAGAAATAATAGATGGCAACTTGCATTTACATTAAGATTAAAGATCATAGGTAGGCCAGATTAGCGAGCTCGTTAGCTAAACTTCCCTGTCCCCATCCCCCTAACTCCTAACCCTAATCATGCCCTAAAACGGTATGTTTAACTATGAATTTTCATATTTTCTAATGTTTGAGTTTCTATAAATGTATTCATACTGATATAGTCTTTCAACATTAGACTGCACTTTAATAAAGTGCTTTATCTGGAAATTTTAACCTGGTGGGAGAAATAAACTAATTTTTGCATTCATCGTGGGTGATACATACCCAAACTCTCCTGCCCGGTGTCTGTACAAGGTCCAATCTACCAATTAATCCTTGTGTTCAGGCTTCAATGAAGCTTGCATGGTGGATAGGGGTCAGAGGAAGCTCTCTGCATTGGTGTAAATGTCATCCTTTTATTAGTTATTAATAGCACAGACTGAATGTACTGCAACTTCCTACTTTAGCCTATAAAATGATTTCTTATCAAGATCAGCACTCTAATTTTCATAAAGATCAATAATACAGATAAATTTCCACAAAATTTTGAATGGAGAAGGGTAAAGAAGCCTGTGATTTCTGTTGCTAGTGACTGAACTTCAAAAGGTTTCAAGTCTGAGTTTAGTTTGGTTAAGCATCCAAAAGTTTGGATTCTTATCTGAAGCTTACCTGCATAATCCAAAATTCTGATATCTCTTATCAGATGTAAAACACAATCTGATGCAACACACTTTTTGAAAGAATTTTCTATTGGAAACACCAGGATCTAGCAAACTATCAAAAGCAAAACCATAATAAAATACAGAATACCATAAAATATGTAATGAAATTTAGAAACAGGCACATACTGTACATGACTGACATCCTTTAAAATGGTACTAATAAAAGCCTATAATTTGGAAATTTCAAACATGAGGAGTCTGATTATTGTGCGATCACTTTGCCTGGGTTTTTGGCTTGAAGATACACTGAATGTTACTGAATTATATCCAGACATTTCATTAGGACGAACGTTTAGTGTTGAAACATCTATAATAACAATAACAACAAAAATAATAATCAATCAATCAATTAGTAGCATTGCATAAATAATACTGTGTAAAACCTGAAAGAAATCTGTTAACCAAGAAATATAAAAACAAAGTTAAGTATTATGTCCTAAGTAATGACTCATCACTATTAATTTAGTCTTCTGTCAGGGGCATGTGCAGGTATTTAAATTCCATTGCTTTTGGAGGGGCATATTCTGTGCCCCCATAGAAGCCCTTGGAACCAGAGGAGCACGCACCCTCCGCCACCAAAGCCAGAGAAGCACATGCCATCCCTGCTGGGGCCCTGAGGGCCAGAGCAGTTTTGTGCCCCCTGCCCCACCGATTACTGGGGGGGAAGTACTACTGCTTCCCACCCCTTGAACATGGCCCTGTCTTCTGTAATATCCTGCACTGGAGTTACAGGTCTCTTGTGAACAGTATTAATCTCCACATGTAAACCTGACCTAAATAGCTATCAGTGAAAGTACAAGTAATTCTGGCTAAATCCCACACGAGCAGTATGCTCTCCAATCGTACAACAATAACCACTTACCAGCACTGGGTAGTTGAGATTCATGAAGTTCAAATTTGGAGTCATTTTACAAAATACTGTAGTTGAACATGTTTTTGTCTATATTAGGTGTATTGTACTACTATTAGGGTTCTGTGCTGTATATACAAAAGGGTTTCATTTTGAAAAATCCATCTGCAGCTATGTGAATTTTGAATGGTGCTAATTATTGAGTACCTGGCTGGCTTCCACATTTGGAGCACTGTTATTCTGGTGAAAAGTTTGGAATTAAATGTAAGTAAAATGTTCCTGAAATACCCAGTTATCATTTTCTTCTAAACCTCTATGATAAATTTTGGTAGCTGGGCAAAGTGTAATATTATTGAAATTTTACAAGCTTTGTTTAGTTAAAATTATTTCTGTTTGTTAACATACATAAAACATTTCATATTATGAACACATGAAGGATGTGATTTTCTTTTCTTTACATTTTCATAAAGTATTATAACAGCAAAGTATCTATAGTACCGATACTTAACACTCATTTCTTCTGAGTGCCAAATTCATTAATTATCCAATTTTGGTTATCTGCTTTTCAGTATTTTAGGAACTTCCAAGCAAAAAAAGGTACATTCACTTAACTCAACCTTACATAATGCTACTTGATTCAAGGAGGGATCTTCACCATTGTTCATTCTATGGCATGTAGAGGAGCTTTATTATAGCATTGCAGTAGTGCTAATTGTAGTTGTGAATGTAAAAATCCTATTTTTAAATAAACATCCATTACCTGCTACGTTAGATGAGTCTGAACCAAATCTGTGGCTCTCATGACCCCAAACTATGGGTTCGGCCTGAGGCCAGCAGAATACAAATGGCTCTTATCTTCACAGTAGCTGAAGTCCAGATCTTGCATCTGAGTATCTATTACCATTGGAGTGTTAAAAGCCACATCTGGTTCCCAATTTTGTAACTTGAATCCATTCAGTAATTCCTTAGATTGTTCAAAGCAAAAGGATTTTTTTTAAAACTTTACTGTTTTTCCTCTTTATATTTTTTCCCTTTTCTCTGAGATGTGACAATGAAATTAGACTAGGCAGTTCCATTTTTTCCATAGTTTCATACAGAGAAAAATAGATGTGACCTGAGTGTTATTTCTCAAAACCCACATCAATGCAGACTGCACACAAGAGCCTAAATGCAACATATGCCATTAAGGTGAAATCCTGATCCCATTGAACGCAAAGGAAACACTCAAGTACTGTGTAAATGAGGAGGAAGGAAAGGAATCAAAGAAGGAGAGAGATCAATGAGAATGGGATTTGACCCTTAATTCAGGTTTTATATATTCATAGAGCTTAGTGTGGGGCATCTGCACTGGCGCCTAGTGTTTATTTCACTTTTTAGGAATACAAGTGTATCCATCGGTTTGTTTAAAATTATTCTCTAAATAGCAACACACTGTATGCCGAAATTGTTGCACATTTATTACAACAAATGTTGAAAATGTTCATGTAAAGGAGAACAATTTTTATCAAGTGGGAATTCACTATGCAAGAAATTCATACTCACTACAGCAAATATTCAAAAACATGCTTTAGTTAAGACAAATTAGGAATAATTCAGAAAAACTTTTAGAAAGAAGCCCCCCAAATTAAAACTAACTCTACCTAACATTGTGGCCAAATAGATGCATATGGGGCTGCAACATCCAATGTTTTAGTCCTTTCACAATTTTTTCTAGATGCTTCATTTGAATTAATAAACATTTGTTGTTTTGAATAATGCATTGGGGTTTGAATTTTTTTCATGGAACTCTTTAAAGTATGCTTAGTACATTTCTGCTTGTTAAAAATGATAGAAGAACCAACTTCTCAGCACTGATTTTATGATTCCTTTAGGAATTGAGATACTTATAAATCTGTTGCAATTTAAACTATATAAGCAGAGGGATTTTGTAATTCTGCCTTGTCCTGGTTTCCTTCAACCACTGCATTTCATCCCAGTGAAGTCACACTTAGAGGATCTCTGTCCCCAGAAGGCATTACATCTCAGAATGTGGAAGTGTTATTCTAATAAAGAGAAGTGAATTTACAAATGGAGCAACCAATCTATTTTGCTTCATGGGTGGTGATGAATGTTACAATATTGATCTTTTGTCTTTGATTCAATATTCAATGTATAATTTTCAGTCTCCCAATGCTTTGGCCTGGCAAACATTTATGCACACAAGTAACTCTACTCACATAAGTAGTCAAGTCAATGAGGCTACTCTGCTGAAAAAAGTTACTCATGTGTGAAAGTGTTTGCAAAATCAAGGCCCAAGGCTAAAATTGTTTTAGATTGTACCGAGCGAAATGAAAAGTAACTGGAACAGGTGTGAATAGCCTGCCCAGAGTATAGTTAAACTTCAAATAACTTATGCACCAGTGGGTACATTGATACATGTGGTAATGCACTCACTTTCCACCACTGAAGATAACAATTCTAAGTCTAGCTCAATGTACAATGAATATTCTATTCTATTCAGGTTTTCATATTGTGCTCATCACTGTGATGTCTGAGCACTTCTAGTAGTGCATTAAGCAAGGTAACTATACATCTGTCATGTGTTTGTTCTCTCATCCTCTCCCCAAGGGGAGAAGCACGTGCAGTGGAGTGTCTTGTTTTGATAGTCTGTCTTTTGGGGTTTTTTAATACAAATATACCTGTTGTTGTGTGTTTATGTAAGAGAAGGCAAGGTCAAAGAAATTCAGTGGAAGGTGGTGAACTTTGTGATGGTACTTAGTCTTGGGGGGCCTTCCTTCCACAGTCATGGACTTTCCCCAGAGAAAGATCTGTCTCCTGCACAAGTAAGCTTTATTCCTATTGTTGAGAGTTCCATTGTGCTAAAGGAATGCTAGTTGTTGACCACAGTCTTCCACCTCAAGCTTTAGGTGGCCTTTTACATGATGTCTTCACAGCCTGTGCCAGTGAGCTGTGTAGAATGTCCACGGATATCCTGGACACAGGTCATGCAATGTTTGAAATTTGAAATTCTATGGGAAGCCAAGGTAGAGAGCAAACAGAGGTTTATTACAGTTGCAGTAGCTGCTGAGAAGATCCACTGCAGCATTCTGAACTAATTGGAGTTTCCTAAGTGCTGAAGGGTTTGTGCCCAGGTCTATTGCATTGCTGTAATCCAGCTGAGATATGACAAATCATAAATAACCAAGGCCAGGTTTTTGTGAGATGGTAGAAAGTGTTACTCATACATGTTGCTATGTGAGAGCTCAGTGTCAGGGAGGAATCTAAGAGTACTCCTAGACTAAACTGACCAATTGTGGGCATGTATCGTCAACCAACGGAGACTGCACATACCTGTAAGCTCTTCAAAATATTTTCCTCCACTCACCAGCTTCACCTCTGTCTTGCTCAGGTTCAGTTTCAGCCAACTGTTGTTCATCCTCTCGTTGACTCATCCAAGCACTGGGCCATCTTTGATGGCAGCAATGTGGTCCTATGTGGTGAAGATTAGGTAGAACTGTGTACCATTACATGTTGCTGACATTTTGGTCCACATTGTTTGATTAGTTCACATAGTGGCTGCATATACATATTGAAAAGGACCATAGAGAGAGAATTGATCCTTGTGGAAATCCACAGGTGGAGGGGCTAGTGGTGGAGGTGCAGTTTCCCATCACTACTCATTAGGTGTGTTCCTCCAGCAAGCACTTAGACCATGTTAGTGTGTTGCCCTTGACCCCAGTCACCTTTCTCAGGTGAGACAGCAGAATCTCATGGTCAACAGTGTTGAATTCTGCTCAGAAGTCCAGGACGATGAGAATGGATATCTCCCTACTATCCACTGATAGAAGGAGATCATCTATCAGTGATAAGCAGTTTCTCTTCCCAAGCCTATCCTGAATCCAGATTGTGCTAGGTCTAGAATGTGAACTTCAGTTAGATAAGTTTGTAGTTGGCCTCCTGCTAGTTTGATCGAGAATTGGAGGTTTGATCTGGGCTGCAGCTGGCTAAGACTGAAAGGTGGGTTTCTTCAGTGTTGGTCAGACTATTGAGTATTTGAAGGAGGAAGGGAAGATTCCTTCTTTGAATGATGCATTGCTTATTGTCAGTGGCACCAGTTGTTTGTGATTCTGTTTCAGGAAGGGAAGGGTCAGAGTCACAAGGTTTGAGATGAGACTCCTTTAGCATTTCCGGCACTTCTTGATGAGTGAAAGTACTGAATTCTGGGAATACAGGAGGGCTGTTGGTTAGAGAGTATAGGCAGAGCTGGTCCAGGCTGTCTGAAATATCTTTCTGAATGTGTGTGACCTTTTCAATGAAGTAGGATGATAGTTCTTCACCGTACTTGGTTCTTAGCTCTGAGGCATGTTGATTTCCAAAATAATGAAGTGGTTTACCCTGGATAATTCCTGGAGTAGGATTTGTCAGCCTCAGTGGAGACCGATAGGAAGATTCCTTTGGCTGTAATACAGCCTCAGTGTAGGCTTTGAGGAATTCATTACGTTTCATCCTGTTTGAATCAACTTTTGTTTTCCATCATTGGTGCTCAAGTTTCCATCCCTCTTTCTTCATCTGTCACAGAGAGTCAGACAACCAAGGAGATTTGCATGAGCAGTGCGGAGGAAAGAGCCATTTGGAGTTCAGTATGTAAAATAGTAATGATTCACTAGGACCCCAGCTCCTCATCACATGGGTGGGGTGCTGCTGTCTTTTAGCAAGCTTTGGAGTCAATGATTATAATGATGTTATTCTAGTCTCTAGTTGATGGACATGTTATAAAGCTGTAACACAGTGTACTGTTACTTTAAGATTTGTGAGGTAATCTTCCAGGGTCAGCAGTATCCTGTTCCAGGTTCTGCCTCTTAAAATATACCTATGGAAAAGGAGACACAGTCACTAAGGGGGAGAAAATGGTCTTGGAAAGAAAACCCATACTGCTGACTGATTGTATGACCGGATACTGAAGTGCCATGAGGAAGTGAAACTCCCCTCTCCTGTCTGATGAGTTGCTTCATGTTCAAGGTAGTTCTCTTTGAGATTTAGGGTTACAGGGAAATGTGGGGCAAAACAACCTAGGAAATAAGGGAATACATAAATCCTATGCTTTGCCCAGATGAAGAGAGACCTGTAAGGAAACGGGTTGTGCTACTGAGCCTCTCACCTAGAATCTATGGACAGAAACCTAATTTTCTATATTTTGATTTTGAAATGGTTTTGAGGCAGATCAATCTAAAGAGGGTCTGAGCCAATTTCTGAAAAGGTTTTAGTTTCTTTGTACTGCCTTGTATGGCAAACTGAAACAACTGCTTCTCTCAGGGGAAGCTTTCTTTCCTGCTTTTACAAACTCCGTGACTATTGTTATTTTGGCTTGCCATAGCAATAAACCAGTTTAGCAAATTTGCACAAGAATGAAGTAGATCTACAAAACTGGAGCTGTGATGCATTGTCAGAGCTACATAGAAAAGTGTACATGCTGCTTGCCTGTTTTATCTAGTGCTATACCTTCTGTATTTTCAAGAGTACCAGATATTCACATCAAAATATACTTAAATAGCTAATAACTTGTACATTGTGTGTCCAGGAACATAGTGCATAGTGACTCTTTGCTAACCTAGAAAAATAATTCTGAATATTAAATGCATGGAAACATTCTGATATTTTATATACAATTATAATAAACATGACAGAATGCATTTTGTTATTGCAAACCAGTGAAATTATATACTGTATAATTCACCTAGAGCTTTTACATTATCATAATTTGAAATTGCTTTGTCCATTAAAACAGCACTGTAAATTGAGATGTGTATGTTATTTATCAGGATTTGTTAATACAGAACAGACCACATAGATGAAAAGCTAATTTCTATCGCTAATGAGTTTGTTTTTATTTGAAGCTAAACAATTCATTGGGCAGCTAGTTAATTAACTAATTATCCAATGAAGAAAATTTGAGAGAGAGGAATAAATTGTAACAATAATGAAGAAAGAAATTTATTAGTCTTATCAATATTTTAATTAGATTTTCAGTTAATTTCATTTACTAGTTGCACCCTCTTAATTTTTTGTCCTTATTTATATCAATATATAGCATATTGGTATATGGATCTTTCTTTCCTATATAATTATACCTGATTATCACAACTGAAAATAACTACTAAATACTTTTGAAAAGCCTTTTTTTGGGGGGGGGGGAATTCATCAAATTTCTGAGAGAGTTTTAATTTCAGCCAATGAGATTTTCATTCTTTCAATCATTTAGTGTCAGAAATTTTATTTTTAGGAATGATATGCAGATCTTCACAAATGGGGCATTCTGCAGTAGGCTTGAGGAGATACCTTTTGCTCATCTGAGTGGTATGAGAAAACCAGTCTTAGAAAAAAGGATTGTTCCTTCAGTTGAGCTATTGCAATGTTATATAAAAATATCTTTTGACTTTGATTCAGTGTGCTGGAGAAAGACTCACAGATCCATTTTATTTGGGCAGCACATCTCAAGAGCATCATCCACCTATCTAATTTCAGGATTGCATATTATTTTCTGTTTTTCTGTCTTTTAGGGAAGCACCACACTGAAATTCTTCTATATCTGTCATTATAGTAGTTCAGTAGTTTGCTTTTTTCCCCTAGCTACTTACTAACTCTTGCAATCCAGCATTTGTACATGCCCACTCTTCCTATTCTAAAACTATCTATTCATATAGGCAGCTTTTCCATCCACCCTTCCTCACAAACCCAGTTCTCAAGTTTATTATGTGGCTAGTGGTAGAGGATCAGTTAGTGATATATTAAAAGAGAGCATCAGGGCAGTCAACATCTCCTAGGGGCTGAGTGCTTTCCCTATGTACTGTGCTCATGATTTACAGGTTTTATCTTTTATTATCTCATTGGTCAGTCCATTGCTACTACTGTGCAGTTTTCTTGTGACTATCACCAGTTTTCATGTGCTGGGGAAATCTTTTGAGAAGTGCAATAGTTTAGTGTGTTGTAGGGTGACCAGATAACAAGTGTGAAAATTTGGGATGGGGGTAGGTAGAGGGTAATAGGCACCTATACAAGTAAAAGCCCTGAATATCAGGACTGTTCCTATAAAATCAGACATCTGGTCACGCTAGCAGGTTGTGCATGGTTTTTGAGAAAATTACCAATGAAACCTGTTGTAGTCTGATACATGGGAGGAAAAAAGAGGACTAACAGGGGCTGGCTTCCAAAAGCTTTTAACATGGACAGGAAGGTAAAGATAACAGGAATAACAGCTACTAGGAAAGTTTTTGAGAATAATATTTTTAAATGGCTTGTAACTTGTACAAGGAGACTGTAAATAGTGACATATAATATTTTCTCTGAAAATGAAGAAGACCTCTCTTTTGGTGGAACCTATTATCCCGCCTTCCTCCCCCCCACCCCCCACAAAAAAAAAAAAAAACCCAAAAAACCAACCAACATTGAAATACATTTCTTTCACCACCTTTAGTACAACGATCCTTTTCCTTGTATTATCATCATATAACATTATACAGGAGATTATCCTGAAGCATTTACATGCAGGTAAATCCTTGTGACTAATGAACTCTCTCTGTGAAGGGAAGCTGTTAATATGTTAATCAAGCCCACACAGCACAGGCCATAGTATATGTCTGTCATCAAAGAAAATGTCATGCAGTTAAATGTTTATTTATCTGGCTTTTGTGCCTACAGGGGCAGTATTTGTCAAATTTGGCCAAAAGTATGAGTTGTAAAAACAAACATGAGACCATAATCAATGTTTCTGTATTTAGTTCCACAAGAATTAAAAGAAAGATATTTAACAAGTCATTCACTGCAGTGTTTGCAACACAGACATTACAGCCTTGGGTGTGTATGTAAATCAGAAAAGGGAAGACATGAAAGACTGACTAGATGCAGAAGTGGGTATTGCTAGTCCAATTTTACTCTTCATGCTGAAGAAAATGTAAAACGTAGACAAACAGCCTAAATTTTGGAAAATAAAATTGATTTTTAAATGTCTTAGTTTACATAATCTAAGAAATAATGTAGATAAGAAATTGTTTTTGAAGAATATATTATTTTCAAACTGGTAGTGTCCCTTTAAAAATCCTCTATATCTGAAGTTGTCATAGTTACAGGGCTAGCTGCACCTCTGTCCCCTTTCTGGTCTTTGAGTGCACCCACTCAGGTCTTAGTCTTCATGATTTTGCAATTCTCACCCTGCAGCTGGGCCCCAAGCTTACCGCACCCTGTATATCCACCATTCTTACCCTGAAAGTATGGCTGGGTTCAGCACTTTCAGTTCTCTTCAGGCGTTCATGACCAGAAGTGTACCGTAATCAGGCAGCCTTCTTCAAGCCAAAGAAGTTTTAACAGCAGGAATAAAGCAACAACGGTCTACATTTATCTATCTTACTATGGTAATCTAGACAGGCCTAACTTCTTCAAACACTCACAACAGGGTCCTGTGTCTCAATCTGCATGTCCCAAACAACTACAACCTCTCTCTTGAGTGAGGATCCTTTTTGAATCCAACTAGAATTCTTTTGTCCTTCTGTGTTCAGACTTTTTTCTGGTCAAAATCAAATCTGGTGGTTACTAGGACAGCTGGAGAAAATAATCAAAACTAATAGTTCTGCCATTGTCTCTTAACAACTCTTAAATAGTTCACTGCCTGTTTTCCCAGACAGATTCCTGTTGAGTTAGACCATTATATTCATACAGTAAGCACCCCAATAAAACTAGGCCAACGTGAAGTATTTATAAATTAGCACATGGCTGCTCCAAATCTGTCACAGCATTGATTGAAGATCTATAATCCAGGTCAGGATGCATTGCCAAGTACTGTTAAAATCAGATCAGGTTTCTTCTCTGGGTAAGATTTTTTTCTTTGGGGAAAAATATTTCAGGCTCACTTGTTGCATTAGAACACATGCCACGGTGCTGCAGTTAGACTCAATGGGTGAATTCATGGCTCTGTTGAAGTCAATGGGAAAACTTCTAATGACTTCAGTGACAAAGATTTCATCCAATGCCTCCAGAAATCCTGGCTGACGCAATACAGCAACTGCACCACGCTAAGAGATGGTGGAACATGTTGTCCCCACAGAAGAGGGAGGAGAAGCCAACCTTTTCCATCCACTCTAGGAAGGTCAGTCTGGAGATGGCAAGGACTGTTGTTGCTTCCAGACTCAATGTGAATACACAAAAGATGGTCGGAAGGATCTTTATGCTTTCTCCTCTTCTCCTTTTGTGAACTGGCACAGAATTGAGTCCTTAAACTTTCTTTGTCTCACTTTGGCCACCTTTAAAGTTGGGCTAATGACAATACCTACTATATCTATGTGTTGATTCTTTAATGTTGCCAAACAATCTGAGACCCTTAGAAGAAAAGCACTAGGTATATATAGCCACAAGCCTAGTGCTATGATATAATTTATATTGTCAAAAATAAGCATATAGTAAAGTCTGATAAGAGCAAGGGTGCAGGAGAAAATCTGATCCGATAGGGCTGCCTAGAATAGATTTCCTATTAGTCTGAGTTCAAGCCCTTGTACTTCAAAAGTACAAAAGTCAGATAATACTATGTAAATTTTCACCAGATTGGAAATTTCTCTGATGAAGACTTTTAAAATATATATATTTAATATATAAAATATATTCATCTTACAAGATTGTACAAGATAATGCAATCTGGCATTCAGATGTTGCATATGTTGATAGGTATGTGAGGGGTGACACAGACTGGTATGGGAGGCATGGAAATAAAGAGGGGCATAAAAGAGTCCCTGGCATGGGGAGGGGATGAATAGGGAATAATGGCATGGAAATAGGGGAGCATGGGATTTGACAGAACCGTGGGTATTAGGGAGTATGGAAGAATCACGCAAAACCTCTGGCATGGGGGATGGAGAATGCAAATCCTCTGGTACAGAGGACAGTGGTAAGAGAGTGTGACACCTGGAGCCTCTCACACAGTGGAGAAGGGGAGACGATGCTGGGGGTAGGGAAACAACAGAGGGGTGTTGGGCATTGCAGGGAGACCCTGACATAGAGGGGAATGAGATGGTACCATGCAGGGGGCTTGTAGAGGACAGAAATGGAGGGTTGCAAGGAGCACTGGTTCTGGTATATGCAATGAGCTTATTTTACAGACGTTATAAAGCATGCAATCTGATGGTAATCCCCTTCCAATTTTATTTAATTCTGTTGGGTTTTTTTAGTCTGATTTGCAGAATGTTAACACAGTTCTGCTAATAAATGAATCCCGTCTATGCACTGTAACAGGAAACGTATTGATTTGCTAATTATACTACCACCATGCCTGGTTTTAGTTATTCAGCAGAGTAATGTTTATACTGGATTCTTAAAACTGATCTTATCAATGTAAGTATCTGTAACTATGAGGTACTGAAAAACGACTCAAATTTCTGAAAACAAATTGGTCAACAAGAACTCTGTCTTTTGGGCATTATTAATAGGGTACTTTTCATTTGTCCTTTGCAGCTTTGGCATTTCCATATCCTTTTATCTTAACCATCCATTGTCAGGTTTAAGCTTATTACTGTCATGTAAGATTTGTGAGCGTGGCTGCTCATGACTAACACTGAGTGTGATTTAGCCTCTTTCCAGTGAAACTCTACAGCAGCTATCGCTAGTGCGTGTTTGCCCTTTAGCGACTGTGCACTTATGTACAGTATAGTGAACATGGGGAGTCTATGGCATAAGTGTTAGCATTGGAGCAATTTCGATCTGTGTTAGTCTATTGGATTAGCTGCATCGTATTTTCCTTGCATTATCCCCATAGGCTTCCCAGTGAGGTATGAGTGAAAATCACTTCAGGGTAGGAATTTATTGTATTTTGGGGTAGAGTATTACTTTTAAATTAGCATCAGATGCAATTTACTACCTGAGATTTTTAAATGATAAAGTTCCATGTAAATCCTCATTTCAGCACAGCTGTATCAGTATAAACCTTGGCATTTTCAAGGACTGTCATTTTATTTAAAGGTTGATTCAGCAAACTGGATGGCTCATGGAACTGTTAATGGGCTATGGAGCCTTTTTGCCTCTAGGCCCCTGATATGAATCCAACTGAGAAGACAGCGTCCCAAAAGTTTCTACATGCATCTTCGTCATAAAACTATGACCATAGCTGACATCCACATTGGCGACTGTGAAGGAAGGCAAAGGGTTTGAGTGGGAATGAAAAATATACTATTTTTAAACTATTATTCTACCTATAAAGAAGACCTTTTCAGGACCATACTAAGGCATACTGGCAGGGTAGTGTGATGAAGCAAAAGACTGCTGCTGCCTATGTTAAATGTGGTGTTGGGCTAAATAAAGGATGTCCGTTTGTAGGACTGGGAATATAGCATCTTTCACACCTTTTCATAAAAACTAAATACATAACTTTAAAAAAGTTGATGCAGGAAAAAAAGATGCCAGAAGACAAATTAAAATACCATCAGCATCAGAGAAGGATTTTTCTTTGTAACTTTAAGAGTGAAAAAGAAGGGATTGTGGCACAAAGTGTATTTACTGGTAAAGGATTTAATACCCTGTCATACTGATTTATACATAGCTGGATAATTTGAAATAATCGATAAGTTTTCTACACTCACCAGTGCATTCAGAGTATATAAATCAATTGACCTTTTTCATTTTTTAATTGCTAGGAATGTTCAGAAAATCATTTTATAAATGCAACATTTCAAAGGGCTTTGTAGTCTGTGAGGTTGTTACAGGTCTCTGTCAAGGTTGTAATGACATGAAAGCTAAATATTTAACTACCTACCTCTTTTCCATTAATCACTGTGTTGCTAGAAAAAGGTCTTTAACAGAGATGAATGACTAACATCAGAGAAGCATGGTACAGATGCACAATGGGACGCATCAGCTATTTCAGTGCAACCAGTAATCGGAGAGTGTCCTCAGACGGACAATCTTTTACAAATGCAATTAGGAAATAAGGTTCAATTCAAAATGTATAACAATCTCTGCATTTTTTTAAGTCTTCCCCCATATAGTTCTCTCTCCGTGTGTAGGGTAAATATGAAGCCCTTTGTGCACATTCTAGGCTTCCTGTTATCTTGTCGGCTTGATTTTTAAAGGATGAGGGATGAATCTATACAGTAGGAGATGCAAGAAAAAGAGTTGTGGATTTAACTTTTTTTTAAAATTTAAGCCTAAACAAAGAAGTGTGCTGTGGGCTCCTTCAGGCAAAGAGCGCAAAATGGGTCATAAAGGAGCTCGAATTTTCACCCATCACAGCTGGCTCTGGGAACAATGGGGACAAGCAGCTATACAGGGCACTAAATGTGGAAGGGAGGGTCACAGAAGCAAGTACACTGCGGGAATGCTACCTCCCATGAAAAAAAATCACTTCTGTCCTTTGCATTTAAAATAATGCTTCCCCACAGTCATCGCCAAAATCCCTTTCATTTGAACAAACAAAGGAACTTTTACAGGCTGCTTGCTTCCTGTGCTTTGTATATCAGGGATATAAATAAGTTCTCAGCTTACCTGTGTGACACAGAACATATTTCTGTTGGCATCTTTCCTTTAAAGTTAAGTGAAATCCTAAAGTTTTTGATTCCTTAGCAAACTATCCCTGTCAAGCCTTTATGGTGCAGTCTGATTGAGGCACCAGGAGCTCTAGTCTGACCCTTACCTGAATTCAGTGCAGTCAGATTTTCTTGAGGTTTGTATACCTTAAGGTAGACATAGCAATGCAAGGATCTACCTTTACTGAGACTGACAGCAATGCTGCTACATAGACTTGCAAACAGTCCCTCCCTGCTCCATCATATTCCCATTCTCTGTAAAAAGACCAAAGGGACTGATCTAAATGCTGCCAGTCGTCATGGTCTAGAAAGCCAGAATCCCAAGCTGGCCCCTGAAGCATACCCATAGTAGACATTGCTATTTGTAAGGCTTTATGTCAGGCTAACAAGACAGGAGATCGTAATTATGTGCTTAACCCTACAGCTCTGTCTTGGTATTTTTTCACATGAAAGAAAAGATGGTTATTTCTACTGGTTGAAAGTACTCATGTTAGTCTTTTAACTCATAATGTGGCAAGCAACACATATATTGACTTCTTTTCAACATAAGTGTTCAATGTTAGTGTCTGTGTGCACATGTGTGTATACATGAGATCTCAGCATCATAGTTAATAATCTACTCAGCTTTCTTTAATATCTTCTCTTGCACTCACCCGTGTCACTCTATGGCAGGGAGAGAGTGGGAGGCTCCACGATAGAACTCATGTTGTGCTTATTTAAACATCTGTGAATTTTTTTCTTTTAGTTCCCTCCTTCCCCCTCCCCCCCATGTCCTTCCTGTCACTTCCTCCATTACCTCTTTGTGCTCTAGTACTGCTGGTTCTCATGGTTTCTCTCAAAGGCCCTTTCATAGTTTCTCCTTTGGACCTGAGAGTCTCATAACATGCCTAAATGGTTAGGATATGCTGATATCCCGATGGGGATTTACATGTAGCCCTGAGTGACTGGTAAATTAACACATGAGATTTTAAAATTCCAATGGAAAATGGTCCCTAAGTCCCATGTGCCCCCCCTCCTCTCTCTCTCTGGCACCCAACTCCATTCTCTTGTGGCTTGGCTGGAAGGCCCAGCTGAAGCCTTGTGATTTACAACCACACAGAATGAGTCCCAGAAAGCAGAATATATGTATCTAGTGAATATATTGTTTTTGACGAGTACTGCAGACTCATGCTTTTCAGATCAAGAAAGCTCCTTGAAGGTGTCTCTCCTGGGAAATGCATTCATTTTAGAAAGCTGTGCATTTCTTAAAGCCAGGGGGCAAAAATAAGGCTGCTTTGTTCTTAATCAGTTTTGCTTCCTAGGAAAATGGAGGGAGGAAAGAGGGGACATACCATTCAGCCTTAGTTTGTCAGTGGCAGACACATTTAGGAAGGGTTTTAAGGGTGATATCTTTAATTAAATCATGTATATTGTTCACTATTAAGAGATTATGATTATTGACGTGTGCAGTCATTGGGACTAGCAGACAATGGAGGTGTATATATTTTTTAATATTCATACCAGCAAGACACACCCTGCCCACCACTCACAGGTCATATGGAAACATATCCCTGTGATCCCAGGGCAAGAGAAAAAACGTATCCCTCTGCCCCCTCCCTTTATGCAAGAGAGCTAACATTTCCAGATTTTTTTCTCATTAAAGTACATACAGAAGAGGTTCACAAAATACAGAACTGCATCTTTTTATTTTTTTGATATGTATGTGCACATTCTCCCACACATTGAACTAATGTGAGTCTAGCATCTTTGATCAGAGTAATTGTTCTCAGGATATTCGCTTACCTAATGGGGATGGAGTCTCTCAGTCAGAGCTCATTCTCTGAGATATCGGTTAATTCTTTCTCTTATCTATCCTAACCCAGTCAGTTGTGGTGAGATGGGATAAATTCTCCATTAACCAAGAGGCAAAGTTGTCAGTAACATTTGTCACTGCTTATAAATTTGTTAGATCCCTTAGAGAAACTTGCAGTGGCTTTAAATTGATGTAATCAGAAATCACTCTTTTAAATAGCTCCAGAGCAAGCTTGTAGATGGGGTATGACATGTATGGTAAAGGCATTCCCATGTGGCATCTAGGACATTAAGGAGTCTGCTTTGTTCATTTGGTCCCCTGTTTTTTCCATCTTGATCTGTCTGACTGAAAAAATATGATAGTGCCTGCAGTTTCTAGTTTCTTCCAGTTACTCAGGCCAGGGCCCCTGCCCTCCCCTTCAGCAAGACCCAGATATCAAGAAGGGATAAGCAGTTACCACAGTTTGTGTAACTGCTTATCCAGGCACACTGTATTCTTAGGAGCAGATCCTCAGCTAGTGTCAATAGTCATAAGCTCCATTGACTTCTGTGGAGTTTTGACAGTTTTCACCAGCTGAAGATTGCCCCTGGATGTTTGTGAGGTGTGAAGGGATGAAAAATGCAGGTTCAAGTACAGAGGGAGTTTTCCTCAAAAATATATTCACTTGGGGTCCTCCTATATGTTAAGTGGCTTCTGATTTGCATACCATCCCTTGTTTACAACTTTTTTAGTATGGATTGTGAAAGTGGCAGTCATATCACTGCCATATATATAAAAGTGTATAGCCACTTCGGACTTTTTCTAGATATTCACCAGTTGGTGCAATTGCCATAGTGGCAATCGTCATAGGTGCCACCTGAAAGAGTAATGCAGTGTCTGGAGGAACATGGGAAAGGATAGTGGTAGCTGCCTTTCTAAATAGGAAGCTTGCCAGGAGCTAGGAAGAATATCAGGACATTGAAAAGAAGTTTTGAAGATACAAGAATATGAATGCCCTCACAGATGGGATGGACAAATTAATGCCAGTGTATTTTGAAAACACAATGCAGTTCATACTCACTGTTGAGGATTCCTGTCTCAGCCTTCACCTGGCTGAGTGAGGACTGTAATTTGCACAACTACTACAGTTCTACTCATTCATGAGATTAAGCTGTTATGGATGGATAGATGTGTCTCAGAGGATTCTCCCCAGCTGTCTCAAGCCATTACTACAGGGACAGAGTTAAGGTTGATGGGTACCTCCATCATTAAATATATGTGAGTTTCTTATAAATTTAATCTTAGTTTTGAATTTCCTGGGTGTCTAAAGGGGTTTGTTTTCTAATTACACCAACATTCTTGCCAAGTTTATATTTTGAACCTTAAATTATTCCCATGTACTCTCAGCCTTACTCCATTTTAACTAAATGCTTCTTTTGAGAATGCACTACTGTACTGGACTATTAATTAGAAATGATGTACAGTTCTGCTCATATGCATGGCAGCTCTTGTGCTCTTTTAAATTGGATAGAAAAGTTATTGTAAAATACCAAGAACATTCTGTAGGCACATTTTATCACCTATATTAGTGTTATTCCACATTTTCATTTCTTTCCAGATGGAAATTAAAGTAATGTGTTTGTTTTTCCTTAAATGTCAAAAAGCACATTGCATTTTCAGATTTATATAATCAATATAGAAGGCTGTGTCCTTACACAATCCACTGAACATTTATTTTTTCAAGTTGGTAAAAAATTATGATGAATGCATGGGGACATAACAGATTTTACTTCAAATCAGATGTTCTGGAAATGAAACACTTCATCCCCGTTTTTGTCTGTGGATGCCAAAAAAAATACTGCTGCTTCTGGATAACATTATTCATTTCCCACCTTCTGTCTGCTTAAACATCTCCTGAAATGAGAGTGTGGAAGATTCATAACTTTTGTAAGTACACACAAGTGAAAGTAGATGTAACTAAAAGAAAAAAATCTTTTAAAAAATTCTCAAAGCAGGCAATCTTACTCGCTGATAATACCAGTGAAATAAATAAATAAATAATAAAATGTAAAGACTACAGAAAATCTTTCTTCACCATTATTCAACTCTGTTAAATTGTGACTTTTCAAAATAACTTCTGAATTCACAAGTAAGTACAATGACAGATTTCCTGGTGTATTAAGTATATTTTAAATGCCACCTTCGCAATAAACAACATGTACCACTACTATAAATCAAAACAAATTCAATGTAGCTTAACAGTATATTTCCCCAATTATATAACACTTATTTTCCTGAGGTGTCTTTCTTTTTGGTAAGTTTTTTTTCCTATGCTCTCAGTGTATGAAGATTCATAAAAAATTAATTTAAAATCCATGAACTTGACTGTAATATTAATACATCTTTCTTTGTTATGAAAGACAAAAATGAATTAGAAAACTCAGTCATCGATATCTATTTCTCCTCAGCTGAAAGAATTTCAGAGAATTTCTGTATGTTCCTTGGAAGGTTATAATATTCTGCTTTATTATAGTTGTTTGCTTAGACATGCTACCATAAAACTGGCAGTTATCTGATTGTTCTCATCAATATTTTAAATACATTTTTAGCTGTCCTAGTATTTCAACATGGAAAAATATTCAAGACATCAGAGTGCAAATTTTTATTTTATAGCTGATACGCTTTATGGTTCTGTGTCTTTGCTTTTCGTTTTTTCATCCTGTCTTGTTATGATCCTTGTCTTGAGAGCAATCTGCTGTATGCTGGTCTATACGTCCAATTTCCTACAGTTACAATTACACTTATGTGGGCAAAAATAATGTAACATGGGAGATATAATATTAATAAGAGAAGCCAGGACTCACTCCCCTGAACTCTGGACATGGTCTCAGCATTAGAGCTGGCTGAAATTATTTTTCCACAAAAATCTTTTTGGTGAAAGCTGAAATATCTTGGCCTAAAGTAAAAATATTTCAATTTGAAAATGCTGCCATAGTGCTTCTTAGAAATAGCCATTTGGGTGCCTCGTCCTCCTGTTCTTCTATGTAGGCTGCGATCCCTGGTTACACTACTTCTCCAACGAGGCAGTAAGGTCTCCCCTCATAGTGATGGGAGACAGTTACATCATGGGAGAGGCAGTGCCGCTGGAGAGCCTGGCCCATTGAAGAGAGCAATGATATAAGGAAATTTTACATCTTCAATGAGGCACCACGACAGGATATCCAAATAAAAATATTTCATTTTTGCTTGATATTTCAGATTTGGCTATTTGGATTTTCAAAGAAAAATTTTAATTTTCTGTGGAAAGCAGGCAGTTCATGCATGCATGTGTGTGCATATACATAAAATTAGTTAGCCAAAAACTCAGTTTTTTACTGAAAACCAGTTTTGATGGAAAATTTTCAACCATTCTTACTGGGCGATCCACTCCCACCATTTGGGGGCACTGCATGGAGAGTAGAGAGAGAATTCCTGTGGCAGAGGGAAAAACATGGAATTATTTTTTGTGGGAAGTGGGAATTACTGATTCTCATTCTGTCTAGAGAAGCAAGTGGCACTTTGGGTAAGCAATGGTGGAACAGTTTCACTGTGTCATCTGTTCAGGGATTGAGGAATAATCTGGTAAAACTAGAAAACCAAAAGCAACTATCAAATTTGAAGCATCATGAATGGGTGCTTTGTTCTAAGCAGAGATACCATAAATGATATTGATTTAAGCATTAATGAGATTAAGCATTAATGGTAAACAACCTAGAAATTGTATTGTAGAATATTGTAGAAAAGGATTGACAATGTTACAAAACACACTGCTTAAAAGTTGTGTTATCTGACTAGCTATCTCAGACATTTTTATGTCACTTAACAAAGCAATATCATGACAGATAATCAGTCACTGCTTGATACTGTTTCTCTGTTTAGCTATAAGGAATGCCTCACATAGAAATTGTATTCAGTAAAAGATTCAATCTTGAATTTTGTATCTGTAAAAGAGCAAACTGCTCTGTACATAATGAATGCACCGTCTGTGTTTATTTGTGTGATATATTCACCACACTTAAAAAAACAAACCTCAAAACCTAACCTTTAATTCTTTCATCTGCAATATAAACATTCTTAGAATGTAGAGTCATTCTGTAGATGAAGATCAATTTAATTAACAAAGATTGAATTAGTAGGATTAGTTATGGACTACATTCATTAAACAGTATTACATTTTTCATATGGACCCATTGTTTCCAATATAACTGTTAAAGAATTCATATACTATTCCAGATGATTGAGGGTATTAGAATCTGGTCCCACGTAGCGGTTGAAAAATTGGGCCCATTGTTTGAAAGATATACAGGTGAAAGACAGTGTTTAAGCTACTCTGGAATTCACTTTGACCTAAAGCTATGAGTGTTAGATAGGGAAGAAACAAGATCACTGTCTGTTGGAGTCTTTTGTAACATGATGCGGCTATGTCTCAGAGAACATAAGATCACCTGAACATCAGAGAATACCAAAGATATTCTCCCCCACCAGCAGAACAAAAAAGATAGCTGGGATGTTTCAATCATCATCTCTCTGTCTCCTGCAGAGGTGGTAGAGAGAGTTGGCAAACCTGCAAGTTAGACAGGTGACAAGGCTAGCAAGACTAAAACAGACTTGTTGAGACCATATTTACTATTTAAAATAAAATTGCTAACTTGCAGAGGGGCAGGCTAAATAACCGTTAGAATAAGAATAAATGTACACTAAACTCAAACAATGAGATTAGAGGGCGTATCTGGACAAGTAAATAAGACCAAAGTAGTGTTTACTGGTGGATACTCCTGTGTGTATTGTGGCGAGGTAATGAGTGTATAATTTAACTATTTACCTGATGAAGCCTTGCCCTGCAACATGGTACAGAATACCAGAGAAAAATTCCCCACATGCTGCTTAAAAAGTTAAGATAATCAAAACAGACTTCAAACATTTTCTTTAATTAAAGGTCAAAAACATTTGTTTGTACAGGATATTGCTTTATACTTTGCAAGTGGGACCAAAATATTATAGTGATTGGCCTGAAATAACGAAGAATAATATGGATTATTCAGTTAGGCTTTGGTATATTTAGACTTGTTGTACACTGCATCTCTAAGTCATTTTGCATTGATAATAAATTGCATTTTGATATATTATAATACTTCCACATTTATAAAGGCCAATTCTGTGGTTCCCAGAGCTCTTTACAAACGATCCGCCAAATCCTGCTCTCATTTATTGAAGTGATGTCTCCTGCCTAATGCATGAGTCAACAAAGTGCAACAGGTTTTGTGGGGCATGGGTTTTTCTCCCACAAACCTCGTGGTATAGCAGGGACCATCAGCACAGTGGGAAGCACAACCCACAGATTCTAATAACATACCTGCCTGCTTTTTGGTAATGTGCCGGCTTAGTGTACGTCATCCATTGGTGGCTGACCCACAGGGAAGTTAAAAGATCTATTACTGCTGCCAGAAAGGAAAAACTGGTTATGCTCAGCTGGTGGTAGCCTGAACTTTTGTTACCAAAGGTCCTGAGTGTTATTCCTGATACTGCTCATGTGGGGATTCACTGATGACGGATATGGTTTTATTACACTGTGCCGAACTAACATGGGGGTTTTGTCCTGTGGGTATTCTATACTTTGAACCCAGTGGTCAGGCATCACCCATTTCCCAGACCCACATCCTTTTACTCATCCCTCCCACAGACTGATGCAGTGTGTGCTACATACTCCACAGCACAGAGGGATTATAAATTCCCCTGTCCTTCATTTTCTGAGTGGCCATTCTGTTATGTGTTCATCCTGTACAGCTTGTGTGGTTGGCTAATGGGAAATGCTGGCCAGGGGGCACCTTTGAATGAATCTGCCACCCATTGTAAGCAGTCTCTCACACCCCTTCTGCAGAAAGGCCACATAGCCACTTCACTTCCTTCATCCCAAAGGCCCTTTGAGTTCAGGGTCAGCTGGGGTGGTACAGAACAAATACACCCCTCACTGTGCCGCCACAGGACAAGATTTGACCCTGTATAGTGAGAAAGCAGCAAACTGAAGTAGTGTATCAACGCAGCAGCATTACAATCACAACAACACCTGACTGACACAGAAAGGATGGCAGAGTATAGTCATATATACACAAGCTTTAAGGCTCATACTCTTTGACATCAATGAGAGCTATGTGTTCAGTAAAATTCGCCTCTGTTCAGAAAGCCCACCCAAGGCCCTCCATACCATGGAAGTCCTGAGGTACCCTTTCAGATGGGAGGGCACAGACTGGGCAATCAGGTGGAGTGGAGTGCAGAATTCCCTGATTACTAGGGAAGTATTTGGAAGCTGCTCCATCTAGGCTTTGTAAAAAGGAATTTAAGGTGGGCTAAAGGAAAGGAAAGATCACAGATGGGCAGCCCTAATTAATCTAGCCCCATTTGTTTTGGTGGGGGTGGTCGAGGGAAGTCTATGTCATCCCTGCCCCAATCAGCTCCACATAACACTCGCATAAAGTCTTATTACTTGGACTTTTATATGTGTTTCATCCTCAATTATTTGAGTGTTTTCTATTCTTCATATTCTCATTAACGTTGATGCAAGATGATCTCTATATATCTTTAAATTTGTTTTAGAACTTAAAATTTAAGAGTCTTGTCTCTCCTTTATACATGCATAACTTCAGTTCATGTTTACAGGAGCTTCAGATGCACAGTGAGGAAATAATAGATCCTTCTGATCTCTAAATTATCAAATTTACTATTATAATAAAGACTCCAGGGAGATCAGGTTTTCTTCAGATCTACAAAATAGTCAGGCCCTCTAAAGCTAAAAGACAAATGCTAATGTGATCAAAAGAAATGAATGCAATATATAGGAATTCTCTTTGGAGGTGTTTTTATTCAGAACCTAGCCTTTCATAATTAAAATGGTAAAATCTTCCAGTCTGTTAAAGTTTTCTACCTATTAGTTTAAGTGTAGAAAAACCAAGAAAATATTTCTAACACTGATATTCCTCTTAAGTATAATAAATCCAGCTTTCTAAGATTTACAAGTGGAAGTAAATGCAAAAAGCACACACAGTTTTAATGTTCACTGACTTTTTCAGAGAAGCATAATGTGAATGAACAGGTTATGAAATGTGTTTCTTAGAAATTAACATAGACGTAAAAAACCAAGCAAAATTAAGTGAGGGATGTAAAATGTCTAGCTATTTTCAGGCAGTGGCTTTTTTAAATCTTCTCCATAGAATGAAGATATTGAATTAAATATGTTTTCCCTTGCTTTATTTTATTTTAGTGTCTATTACAAGTCTAAATGACAAATATGAATGTCAGTGTAAATAAGAATCTAAAGGAGAGTGTAAATGATAAATAATATATTGACATTCCCTGCACTTTACTTGAAGGATTCTACTATAAACACTTAATTGTAATTATACAGTAGGCATTTTTGTCTTTAATGTAATATTGATAAATCTTATGATGCTGACAGAATATTTTTCATCTTACATGTTCTGCTAGATAAAGTTATCGGCACAGAGAACATTGTGAACATGTGCGCCCCCACATGTTGCTCTTAGCTGTGTTTCAGTGTACACAGAAAATAGATAAAAACACAGTTGTGTCCTTTAGAAAAAAATTTTAGTAAAAGATAACTCATTAAATGTATTCTATGTAGGTCAGTTACTCATGGGTTATCTTTATGGGTGAATGTGATTGCCTCCTTTATCATTTTGTATATAATCTTCCTCTGTAAACCCAATAGCAACACCTGCTGGTCATGATAAAATGTTAACAATCAAAGCATCTAGAGTATTTGATCTAATGTACTTTCTTTTAAGATGCATAGCCAATTTCTTGTTGCATTGCATTAAGCTTTCAAGTTCGTCAAACATTCGTACATCCCTAAAGATGATCTCCCTGAGCTCAAAAAGCCATTTTCCCGTTATCCACAAACTAAGGATTTGAATGAGAACAGTGAAAAGGGTGAGAGGAAGAAATGGACCTTCTCTAACTAGAGCAAGCAATTTTGTGATAGGAAGCAGAGGGCATTACATCTCTTCCTTTATTCCCATCAAGCCTGATAGAGATTTAAAAATAATACTCTAAATTCTCCTTAAATGTAAGTCTCACCTATTTGGCCCTTAAAACTAAAAGTACAGCTATGTTTAAGAGCAGTGGAATTTACATTCCAGCTTGTTTTATCCATCTAGCTGGTTCATTTTTCTTTGTAGTAGATACTTGCTAGTTAGCGCTTACTTGTATTGGGTTTATAAAAGTGTGAGAAACCATTTGACAGATCTCTGGTGGCCTATACTGAAATGAGTTGGTCTCACTTCAGTGCCTAGTGAAATACGTGTTCACGTCACAAAACCACCAGTTGGCCATTACCCATTTCAATTTCTCTTTGATTTTGACCAGGAAACTGCATCCATAGCCATGTCAGAGAAGAAAATTCTCTTGTTCTACAAAAGTTTTGCTTATTTTTTTAATATGCTTTGAAGAGCTTTGTCAGAGTGTGGGAGATTGGATCTTGGGTCCTATATGTTTCACCAGAAAGATTACCTTAGCTCTACTTTTACTGCCTAGACACAATAGGCACCATTTCATTTCAAAACAGTATAGCAACCTGCACTGAGATTACATTCCTAAACCACGCACTTTGTCCTTATTCTGCAACATGAAATGAAAGGCAGGTTAATATCATAAACATATCCAATTAATATTTTAGTATGATGTTACACAGGAAATATTTAAAATATTGAGAAGTAGAAATCATTTGTTTTTGTTTGTGTCACTGGGTAATTTCTTAGTATCTTTGCGTACGTCTACACTACACAGACTACACTTGTTGGGTTATCATCTTTTCATAGTGTAGAAGTAGCCTATGCTGATAGAAGAGTTTTTATGTTGGTGTAGGAACACCACTGCTCCTAACTAAGTTAGGTGTGCCGGAAGAAGCCCTCTTCCATCAACATGGCTGCATCAACAGTGGGAGAAAGTGGTATGTTGGCATAGCTATATTGTTCACATGTTTTTTCACACCCCTGATATAGCTATACTGATATAACTTTTCAATGTAGATCAGACCTTTGTTTGGCAAACTGCATCCCCAAAAGTGAAAGCATGAGATTGGTAGTCAAGACTCTTAGGCTATGTCTACACTACAGACCTTACAGCAGCACAGCTGTACCACTGCAGCTGCACGGTTGTAAGGTCTTCCGTGTAGCTGCTCTATGACAACTGAGAGAGTTCTCCCACAGGCATAATTAAACCATCCCCCAATGAGCAGCGGTAGCTATGTTGGTGGGAGACTGTCTCCCGCTACCATAGTGCTGTCCACATTGGCGTTTTTGTCGGTGAAACTTATGTCAGTCAGGGGATGTATTTCTTTCACACTCCTAACCGCCAAAATTGTTAGTATAGACAAAGCCTTAGACTCACTTCACAGCAGTGCTACTGATTTACTATATGGCCGTTGGCCAGTCATTTATCCTCTTTGCCTCAATGTACCTAGCTGTAAAATCTAATCTGTCATATTTCTAAAGCATCACTCAGAGACAACCTCAATTCCAGCATTTCTGAACTTTTGTGTGCTTGACTTTTCAATTTTAATAATGTTCTTTTTAAAGTAATGTTTTGCATGTAGGTTCCTAGTTTTTATAAAAAGCAAACTGAATAAAACTGCTAAAAACACCAAACTATCATAATGTAGCATTATACTGACATCCACATCGCTCACTGGCAAGGTTGGAGTCTGTCACAGCGTGATTGGCCCCTTTAAAAAAGAGCAGAGTCCAGTGTGCTTGTGATTCAGCTGCTCCCTAACAGGGTTTTAAGCAAGGGCACCTGGGTCATGTAAATGGGTGAGCCTGACAACAGATGGGTTCAGTCAGAAGATTGGCAGGTAAGAACTTCTAGAGATCAGGAGGCTGGAGTAGGTTTCCAGGGAAAGCTGTAGAAAACAGAAAGCTCTGCAGACCTTTTCTGGGATTAGGGAGGAATTGCCAGGAAGCCAGTGGAGGGATTAGTCTGCTGACTAACCTGAGCCAGAGTCGGGAAGCTGAAAAGGTCAAAGGGCCAGGAGACCATGATACAGGCTAGGAGACCATGATACAGGCTGATGGCTGAGAGCAGTGGTGAGAGATGCCTACTGGAGAGGGCTGAAGGCTGGGGAGTGAGGCATAGTGACAGACACCAGAGACATACCTGAGAAATGAGCCTGGTGAGAGATGCTGGAGATATAATGGTGAGCTGGTGTGTGGTGAGAGACACTAGGGCTGTACTTGGGTATTGATGGACTGTTGGCTGGCACTTGAAGATTGAGAGTACTGTTTTGGACTGTGCTGGGGAAATCTGGATTATGGATGGGGGACTTCTGTTATGGTGTATGTGCATGGGGTTTTCTTTTGTAATAAATGAACCATGCAAGAGCTATAGATTATTGGAAAGCCATTTGGAGTATTTCTGGGAACCACGAAAGCAGAAACTGAGGCAAGTGCACCTGTCATGCCATGGCGTGCTACAAGAAGGAAGGCACCCCAAGTAGGGGCCACCTATGACAGAGCCTTTAGAACCACCACATAGGCCTCTGCTACTTGAGCTAATGGAGTAACTGATCACAGTGGTAGCTGTGATCCTCTGTGTGGACCAGCACTAGATGGGAATGAGGCACACACACTTTGCCATTGGGTTTCACAGATATTTGATGACAGCAGAGAAATGGTGAGACTCACGAATCTTGGGTTCCATTCCAGGCTCTAGGTGGAGGGAGCTCAAGTGGGCAAAGATTCTTCTGCTTGTTCTTCCCATGCTTGACCAATGCTGCCTTGTCCTCTCCAGCCTGTCCCAGTCCCATTCTTCTCGCCTACCCAGTCGCAGGCTCTAGTCCTCAGACTTCTCACCTCAGTCAAAATCTACTTACCCAGCCAGTCCTAGTCTCCCTCTTTAGGCCTGATATTTGAGTCCCAGTCTCTCTCCTCCCTACACCCTGTTGTCTGTTACCGCTGTTGTCAGTCAGGATGTGTGTGCTGGTGTGAGTTCCCCTCTCAATGCTGTCTCCACTTCTGCAGCTAGCTGAATTGACAGGATTCGTTAAGCACGGCCTATAAGTTACCACAGACTCAAGTAAGTGGCAAAGACACTCAGCCAGGTTTATTGCAAGTGAAGCAAGGTGCTAGCACCCTATAGGTACACTAGGACATATATGCTCATGACAATGGACCAGCTCAGTTAACGGTGGCACTTTCTGTTATCCCCTAGTCCAGACAAAGATGCCCCTGCTGGGACCTTCTTATACCTTGATACAAACAAATTTCACGTTGCATCTCTGATGCCAGCTGTTGTTCCATACCTAAAAATCAAGCACATCTTCTTCACCCATCATCTTGTCTCCTCTACTTTAAGGTCGGGTTGTCTCTGTACTGTCTTTCAGGATTATCTTTGTGCACCTCAGTGTCTTGGGGTGAGCCTGTTCTTCCTCTGTATATTTCTATATCTGTATTTCTATTCGGGGAGTGTTGGTATGGTCTCCCAAGAATGTATTTCTGCAATCACCATGTATCAGGGGAGTTAGGACTATTATTGCTTTTAACAACACTGTGTTTCTGCTACTGCTCTTTAGGAATGCATATGCATTTTCTGCCAAGTTCCTGTGAATTTACATACAGGCTCACAGCTTGACTTCTGCTAACCAAAGCAGGGCTTAACTGCTACTTTGGTTCAGGCCTTAGGGCTCATATCTGGCCTGTTATGCTAGGCTTCACATCTCAGGCTTTCACTCTCTATCACACATTCATTCCCAATCTCTTTGACACAAAAGCCACTCCTCTCCCAAATGTCAAGTCCCTAATCCAAAGCATGAGGACCCTGGAGACTTTCAAAGAAAAGTTTGGCAGAATTTTTTAACACTGAACAACGTATTTGTTCTCAGCCTCATTCTCGGAAACTGCTTAACTGTTTGGTCAGAAATTTTCCCCAAAAATTCAGCTTGCGGAAATACCTAGAATGGAAAGTATCAGCCCAAATGGAAGTTGGCTAAGTTATAAGTAACTGAAAAGAGAGTTTTGTTACATGAAGTGTAAATGTATTCCAGGCAATAGGCAGTGCCACCAGTCCTGCATATTATGTAACATGCTCGATCATATTGCCAAAACCATACCACTTGATTAACTTAACATGGGTTTGAAAATCTAGTAGAGAGAAAAAGCATTCTGAACTACAGTTAATGATTTATCACTTTTATCACTTCTTGTGCTGTTTCTCCTACATATATTTGCAGTGAGTTTTAGGTGTTGATGAGACCTTTTATGGCCTGTTCTCAGGCAGTCATTTTCTGGTCTTATTTTTTGGCATGGCGATTTTGAAGTGTATTTTATATTATTGGGAAGGTTAAGTTAACCGTGTCCCTGCAGGTATTTAGTGGTACCCAAATAGCCTGTCTATATTCATCAATCTCATTCTGTTTATATTTCTTTAGCTGCAGCAAAGATCATTCTCCTAGTCTGTTACTTTGACCAAGTGATCTCTGTCTTTGAATCCTTCCACTGGTTCTCCTTTCTCTACTTTATTAAACATAAGCTGCTTCTCTTCACTTTCAAGGCCCTTTGCAACCTATCCCCACCCTGCCTAAACTAACATCATTAATTCGCTCTCAAAATGTCAATTTCCTACTCAAATCAGCCCATGATGCCAGTTTCCATCACCAGCTTGATAGTTTTAAAATTTAACCTCTTCATGCCTTCTGCCCTGCGGTCCTTCATGCTTGGGAAGGAGCTCCCCATAAACATCTGCAAAGCTACTTCATCATCTTCCTTCAGATCCCTTCTTAAAATTCTCCTTTGCCATGATGCCTAAAAAACTTGACAATAGTTAGTCTGCTGGTGTGCTGAGACTGTTGCTTATCTTGCTGACCAGTATTACCTTGTTATTCCTTGTACTTTACCATCAGTCCATCAATACAAGAATAACTTCTTATCTGCTTCACAGAGTGCTGTGAGAATTAATTAATGTTTGTAAAGCACCCAGAGAGCCTTCGGTGAAAAACACTACATAAATCCAAAATTAGATTATATTAATCTACTTGAAAGAATGGCTTCCTCTGTAATTTTAGTAGCTAAATAATTTACAAGTATGGAAACTGAGAATCAGTCTTTGCATACTATACTCCAGTGCCAACAAACTTTGTAGCCCTGCAGTCAGGATATGCGTTTCAGTTTCTTCTGCAAGTACTTAATGTAGAAAGGACAACAGAAATGTTTGCAAGGATGTGCTTCACCATAGTCTGTGGAAAGCTAAACAATGGTTACAGAATCTCCAAAGAAGGGTTTCACCCAGAAGGATCACTTTTGTGTGTGTTATTTACCTGTAGATTTTCATAAAGCTGTAAGGCATAGAGCTGAGTGACTACTGCCAAAAAAAAAAAAAATATTTGTGAACATTGGTTCAGATAAAAAAACTGAGTTTGGTTTGATGATAAAACAATTTGTGAAAAACCTCTGTGTATAAACTGTATTAGAATAATGAACACATTGGTTAAAAATCAAAGTGTGTGTGTGTGTGTGTGTGTTTATGTAAGCAGGGTCTGAGTGAGTTCTCCTCTGACGTGTAGTGAAGAACTGAGGAGAGAGACTTCAAGAACAGACCATGTTTTCATAAACATACCTACTCTGCCTAGGTGCACAGCATGATGGAACTTCTTTGCCAAAATGATCACTTTGACTGGGGCTGGGTTACAAATCATGTTAGTGGAGGAGTAACGAGGTGGTGTTATCCTCACAATATATCCTGTACAAGTAATGGCAGCAGAACGGTCATCAGCCTGCCCTGACTGAGGGGATCACCCTAAACTGAACCTGACTCACTAAGCAGGGGAGTAGAAATACCAACTCCCACTAAAGGAGACAGGGGATGGGGACGGGGACAGGTGTTCCTGCCTGGTGGGGTGGACTTTGTCCAAAGAGTCCTAGATACCATTTGACCTTCCCAGTGTTTAAAGAGAGAGCTGATTACACTCAATGGAGAGTTTCTGCTGATGATTACCAGAGCCCGTTGATTACCGGAGCTGAAATCACTGAGAAGCGGGTCTCGGGGCTATACCTTACACCTGGTATAGGGACAGGGATGAAAGGAAAGACAACAGTGAGGCTGTACTGGCAGTGAGGTTCCCTGCGACCTAGTGAAATCACTAACAGCTGAGATGACTAAAGACCTGGGTTAAGCAGTGGAACCTCAGAACATAGCATCACAGAAGTTCCCATGGGCATCCAACAGTGGCAGCACCTGCCCAGCGGTGGCAGGGAAAAACAGCGGAGGCAGTTGCAAACAGCTGCTTGATGCCCCCCCTTTCTGAGGTGGGAGCTGAACGGCTGTGAACACACCTCGGAACTGAGTCTTTGCTAATCAAGGACAGCCAATTATGAGTGGGGTGCAGTAGAGGGAGGGGGGAGCGATGTGTTAAAGGGACATTTGTTTCTCAAAATTCCCACTGCAAGGAGGGAAACTGAGGCCAAGGATACTGCCCAGTGCACTGTTGGGTCAGGTTTTTTCTTATGGTTGTGTGCTTTTGAATGTGGTTATGGTGTCTTCCTAAACTGATGCTTGGTTCCCTTCCTGTTTTATGAAAAGTTCTCTTGTTACACACAGACTCAGTGCTTGCGAGTGGGAAAGCAAATGCCTCTTAGAGGTGCTCAGGGGTTGTGTTAAATTTTCGCAGATTATGAGGTGGGCACTCAAAACGGTTCTGTTTTGTTTGTTAAGAGGAGCTCCTAGATATTGAACCCAACTCCAACTGGCAGAAGAATTACATTTATAAATGTGAGTGTATGTGTACATATACATAACACACACCTTCACTTGTATGTATGTATGTATGTATAAGTTCTGCAAGTGTGTTTAAAAATAAATGGAAAAACACATGAGTACATTTGAGATCAAGCACCAAGCTCTTTCAGGGGGAAAAAGCTCTCAATTCCTTTTAAAAATACAAAATCCTAGCTACATCACTGCTATTGGTAACACGTCTGAGCCAATTTTCTCTTTCATTTTTCATTTAAAAGGAAAGAAACAAAGCTGGTTTTGTGGGGTGGATGAGAAAGTTTGTAAATCCCAAACTGCATGTATTTTGCATATAAAGAAAGATCGTCAGTCTTGAGTAATGCCATTCCAGTATCTTTCTTGAGCAAATTTTGAAAATTAAAGTAATAATTAAATATTTGAAGGCTCGAGTACTTTAAAAGTGATCATACACTCAGCCTTTTCAGTTATAGCCATCTCAGTTATTGTAGTTTTCGGACCATAATCAAAGAGGGATTGGACAGCTTTAGGGTCAACAAGAATATCCAGTTACAATAGCTAATTCTAAAAGAATTTTTAAAGAGATATTAAACCTCATGCATTCAGGGTTTATGCCAATTTCTAACTAGAGGTATTCAGAGAAGACCTAATCTGGGGGGCAGATTATATCTCATATGCCTAATGAAGGGCTTGCTTCTTCTTCTGACCACTGGGAGAGATAGGATACTGGACTAGATGGGCCCTGAATTTGATCCAGAATGGCAATTCCTATGTTCCCATTAAGCAAAACAACAATGTGTATCGGAAACATGCTGAACTGTATAAACTAACCCCTTATGATACCCTCATATGAAAACGGCAAATCTACTGACCATCCTGTCATCTAAATTTGCATCCCTTAATAGACAATATGGTGCACCTAACATGGATCACAAAATTACCATACCAGAACAAATGGCAGCATTTAGGATTCAATTGTAATTTTACAGTCTGCCCTGAGTAAGGAGCAGACTGGAGAATGAACTTTGGTCACAATTCCTCTGCTTCTCCATCCCCGATTCTGGAGGAGGAGTAAGTTACTTACTCCCCTCCACACCTGACTAGGTAATTTATCTGGCAAGTATCAGGAGGCACATCCAAGGCTCCTCCAGCTTGCCAACTCTTTCTGACCATTCGTTCCAGGAGGGAGAGTATCAGATGAGTTGCCTCTCTCCCCTGTCTCTGTCCCACAGAAAGAGTCATAATAGGGGCAGGCTAAGGCTGAAAGGCTGTAAGTCTAGTCTTTAGCAAAAATGAATGTCAGCCTTAGATGAAATAACTTGTGCCACCACATAGTCATTTGACAGTTATATCACTTTATGTGTCCATATTCTTCTGTCAGCTAAACCAGAGCACTGCAAAAACTAGCACTCAGTTTAATTATGTGGACTTGGGCCACTCATTGAAGTACCTTGATTCTACAAAATAATCAAAGGACTACTTTGATATAATTTGAACCTCTGGCACATAATTTCACTCCAATATTGGATATTTTATCATAGGTAAAGGAAAACCGTACCTATTTACTTCAGACCAGCACTCTAAAATTTAAAAGGAAAATAATCAACTCTCAACATAAAGAAAAAGATAATTACTCATTACAGTAAATTTGACAATAAATTTTAAAGCTTAACATTTCTGAGATGTGCAAAATTATTACTTAAAAAGTGCTTCATTACTGAGCTTTTAATACAATGGAATGAAAATAGCTTATGCAAAATATGAGATTTACTAAATGATTCACCATAGCAAAAAGAGTATCGCTGACACAACTTTCACACTTCAGTGACACACATCATATTAAAATCCCCTGTAATCTCAGCTGCATAATGTTGCAACTCATAGCTATATATAGTATAATATTATAGTTAGCTTGGAAGTTCTTTAGGGTAAGGACTGTCTGTTTCTCTGTGTGCGTGTGTGGGTGTACATGTGTACACATTCCTCCTCTATTTTTGTCTCAGTCCCTGCACGATAATCAGACTACAGTGGATTTGCTGAAGTCCAGTGAAGGCCAGAGCTATTGGGCCTAAGTGCCCTGCTCTGCATCTGAGCAACACTGAGAGGAACTCCTTACAAGCAGCTGCCAAAAAGAAGGTTCAAAAAGGGCGAAGGAAGAGAGGTCATGGAAAAAGGAGGCAACCAAAGGCTGCATTAATTTTTCTGCAGACTCCTTCCTCCTGGCTGGGTTTGGATCAGGAATAAAATCTGACCCCTTTTAGAGGGGACATTGTATGCTGGCACCATGGCCAAGGGCTGGAGGAGCTCACTTTCCCCCAACAGCTCCACTGAGGACCTTGTGCTTCCCCACTCCTCTGCACCCCCAGGGCAGGATCCCTGTGCTCCCACTACCGGGGACCCTTGATCCTCCCTTGACTGACCCTTCCTTGCCTGCCCCACCCTCAGAGGCTCTGCTCACTGCTCTGCTGATGTTGGCTAGGAGAATTGTCACTCCGTATCACCTCAGCTACTGATTCGTGGAGGCAGAGAAAGGGGTGGGGTAGGTGACCTCTGGAGAATGCCAGCTCTTAGAGGAGGGGATCTACCTGCCCAGTGCTGCAGCGAAGAGCTCTGTCAGCTCCTGCCCTAGCCCCGAGGCCGCAGGAGTTCTGTGCCCTTGCCGATCTCAAGGGTCCATGCCCTTGTTTGTCTCGAAGCTGAGACAAAGCTCTAGACAAAGCAGGGAAAATGGTACTCTGTAGGTGCCTAACTCATTCATACTTGTCAGTGTCTTCAGGTAAAATATAAGGAGATTTACAATTTGCATTTATTTAACTAGAACTTGTCTATACAAGAGATTCTTCCTGGTAACTACAATAGCTGTATCACTGCAACCCCTAGTGTAGGCAGGCAATGAAGCTTATCCCATGGTGTCCAGTTGATACATATTTCAGAGGTGCTAATAGTTGCTTGGCCTGTTTATATGAAAGGTTGTGCCAGTACAGATACAGCAATGGCTGGCTACTGAAGGTAGTAATTCTGGAAAATTCACAGCTTTGACAGGGCCTTAGAGCGGGTGTTGATGGTGCATACACCTTCAGCCCAATGAGCTGCCATGCACCCCCAGTATTATCGGAATTTATGCCCACCACAAACTTTCATCCACTCCCTCACCAAGATCTCTAATTCCATCTCCAAATTAATTGCTCAGTCCCCACATACCTATATTAATTTGCTCTGCTGTCTCTCCAACCACAGAAATCCCCCAGTGAATTAATGTACCCCAAACACAGACTCCAATACTAATTATACTTCTTGTCCTCAAACACACACCTGCCGATGTTGCTGCTGTTGTTCCCCTTAGCTGCCCTTCTGCTTCTTGCCCAGTTTTTTTGCTCCCTCACTCCCTCTCTGTCCTGGATGAGGAGATGGATGGAATCAGCCCAGAGTTACATCCCTAATAGCATGGGGGGCAGGAGGGAATACTTCATCACTCCCTTTCATAGCCTTGGGAGCTGAAGAAGAAAAGTTGCAGAGCCATCTGGGGAGCATAGGGCTGAGCATTTGTGGAGGAGGAGGAGCAGGGATTGGGAAAGAGCTTTGTCCATTCTATACACTGAAGGAAGAAGATGCCCTTTAGCACATGGAGCAGTTCTGATTGAATGCATTTTTCCGAGAGGTGAGGGAGTGGTGAAGGATCTCAAATCAGAAAGAAATATTGAATAACTTGACCACAAGGGTAGTTTCTTTCTAACCCTGGCCAGTTAGAGGACTAAAATATAGGATATAATTGGTCCTGTACCATGGAGTTTAGAATGGAAAGATTTGATCCAAATCGACTGAAATGAATGGTAATATTCCCACTGACTTTGATAGTTTTCAGGTAGGGCCATTAGAGTCATGGCCAAGTGCCATGTGGGTAATTAAGTCATTCGAAATATAAACTAATGGCTGAGAGAATGAACAACAATTGAGTAGTATTCTTAGAGCTTATGTCAAATATGAATAACCAGGATTTCACTGTAGTAAAAAATGTACCTATTAAATTTGTCTTGGTGAATTAAACTTTGTGAAAATGAGTGACCTTTGTAGTTGCAGCTCATTTATCTCTGTTTCAGTTGTATGTTGTTCTGTGAGTTTTCTCATCTGATCATGAGAGGTGGTTTATTAAAAGAAAAACTGCAATTCACATCTGGAATGTACCTATTTCTTTTAAGGAAGACTTTAATGCACAAGTAATAAAAGTTTTACAGTTTGTACTGAGTGAGGTGTTTGTTTGTTTGAGGTTTGTTTTCTATTCCGGGTCATGGGATTATCCCTTTATTACAGACAAGATTCTAATTAAAGCCCAGCAAGGCAGTTTTTCACTCTGGTGAAGAAGGTTTACGTTTTGAAGTGTACTTCATTCACACTTAAACATAACCACACATGCACACAAATTATGCAGAAGCAGAACATTTACTCAGAGTAATGTTTGCTTGTTTGTTTTTTAGTGCCTTTTCCAGTTTTAAATCCAATTTTGCCTTCATTAAGAAGAATGATTGTCTTATAAATCACATTAATGGTAAAAATGTAAACTGCCTCATTCTTGCAGGATTTCTGGCATTTCTGCTGGGAGTTTTGCATATAAGATGTATTGTTTTCCATCAAGGGGTTTACATTACATCTCAATTTGCTGATTATGCGTGAAGTTTCAATTATTTCATTGCAGGGTTTAGCAAGGAAAGAAAAAAGAGAATTTGAAATATTCCACTGTTATAGATTAGTTTGTTCTTTTGAAAAAGAAGTTGGCTCTTTTGATTTCTACTAATGGTTAATTTTTTTTTTGAAGTCATCTACATTCTGGTGGGTGAGAAGACTGGCAGAGACCCTGGGACAAGCACTCTCTGTCCAGTTACAAATGCAAATAAGTTTGATGCTCTTGTCTTAGCCATAGTGAATAGTATTAGACTACCACAGGGATTGTCTCTTTTCTGAGTTTCTGCAGAGCCCAGCATAGCAGGGGGCCTGCAGGTGCAATCATATTGTAAATACTTACAAATAGTAATAATAATTAATAATACATTATTTGACATAGGTGACAATCTCAGCAGCTAATAGGTTGATAACAAATGAAATAGGAAACTGTGCATAACATCTGGACACAGCCCTGCTTTCTCACTCCTTCTCTACCTCTCCACCATCCTCCCCCTCCACGTGAGCCACAGAACAGCCAGGTTTCTCCCCCACTCCACCTGTATAGCTCAATTTGTGCTGGTGACCTCCTTACACATTCCACTACCATGTGAAACCGGACACCGAATCCGATCCACTTTTACTCTGTGTCTCTTGACATAGATAAATATCAATGATTGGAATTCTGGCCAGAGGGCCAGATGGAGTGGAGCTGTGGAGGCATGAGGCGAGGGAGAAGAACTGACCTCCAACAATCCACCTACAATTGCTCGTGATGAATCTCTGCTCTGATGAACTGTAGTATGTTTATTGGAGGACACCCCTTCTGTGTCTCAACTTCTTCCCCTTTCCTAGTCAGGGGACAGCAGAGAACATGTACAGGAAGCACGGGAGTTAAGCTTAGGCAGCAGGATTGGGGACAGGTGGAGAACCCTGCTCTCCAACGGGGAATATGCTCCTCTCCTGTCATTTTTATCTGATACTAACTAACAACAAATGATCAATCTAGATTTCTCCTTTATCTAAGGACCAGTTTATTTAGAAGCACATTTAATCATGTTCTATTTTAGCTGGTGCCTTTTCTTTTATCTGTGTAACCTACATTTATGTAAAGGCAGCTGGAAAAGAAACTGCTTTTTCATAAATGTAGGTTACACAGACATTACATACAAGAAATTCATGTCATCTGCCTCTGACTGTCTTCCATCTAATAAAATCTCAACATTCCCACATTATTGGTATCTTCTTGCTTTCCCTGTACAAGGAGCTGCTTTTTTGTTCATGCCAATTATTCTGTGTTAAATTCATTTGTGTGTTTTAACATGCTATCCTCCAGTGCAGATTTTCAGCCTCCTTGTTTTCTAAAGTCATGAGATATGGTCTTGCTGGTGGGAGCCGGTCAATCTAAAATCCTAATCCAAAATTTTACTTCCTCAGATATTGATGCTCCCCCACTCCCATCCCTCAGTAGCCTTGAGCAAGACACTTGTTTGTCTATTTCAGTATCCACCCATCTTGAATAAGAACATGTACGTCCACTATTTATATACTTATTTTATATATCCAATCCCCCCCTCTCTTGCGGAGTTAATTGTGAGGGGATTCCATGTTTGATAGTGCTATGTCCTTAAATGAAGGTTTAGCATTATATCATCTTGCTGGTGACATTGGGATTTATATCAGTTTGGTTTGGTGTTTATTAAAATGTAATTCACTAAGATCCTGCCTTAAATCACATATGTCATTTATTTATTATTCTTCTTATATATAATTATCAGTTGCCATGCCAAACCTTTGTAACTGTCTATGCACTAACAAAGGATTGTCCTGCTCCTTGATCAGCAGCAACCCATTTGTATCTAACCAGTGACAGTGACATGTGCCCAAGAATATATTTCTAGCCTTTCACCACTTGTTAAGAAAATCTACCCCACTTTAATCATCTGTGTGCGCATGCTTACACTTATTATGGAGAACGTCACTTTTACCATTTGTACAGTCTCCACCAACCCTTAGAATGAGCACCTCATGTATGAGCTTGTGAGGCTTAATTGGAGGAACAGTGTGAGCAAGTTACACTTTTATATAAATCTCCCTGGTTGAAGCTGTTCCACTTTGCATAGACTAGTTGAATAGTCATTGGGTGAGAGAGAATGAGAATGACTGTTTAGTCTGGTGCTTAGCACACTCACCTAGTGAGAAGGCAAACTCCAGAGCAGGGTTGTGAACCCGGATTCCCACATCTCAGCTGAGTGCCTAGCCACTGCGCTATTGTGTATAAGAGGGACATCATCATTACCTCCTCCAGTTTTGGGTATGGTGCCTAAATCCTCATCTGTCCTGGAAAGAAAATATTTCTCCTAAACTATTCAGTAAATTCATGTCACAGGCACAAATAGTTTCAACCAACCCAAAATTTCATTTTTTTCAGTGAATAAAGTATATCTCTGAAACAATTTGCCCCACTCTCCTCAACTTGTGTATATCTTCTTAACTAAATTGATTCCAGTGAATTTTAATTGCAAATGTTGTTCCAATGAAAAGCCACAGGATTTTTTTCCACAATAGTAAACTATTCACTGTATGTCAGAGAGAGCCTGTGCTGGACCTTGTAGCCTACCCACTGGAACATTATCTGCAGTAGAAAAATCTAAATCTACTACATAAAAATGACCCTAGTTTCTGACATATGGACTATAAAACATTCTACTGAAGACAAAAGATTAATAGTAAATTCTTTAGCATGTTGTCTGTTCATTAATGGCACCACATTATCTATTTGACCAAGAGTTCCAGAATACAGTTAGGCAATGGGAGAGCTGGTTTAGTGCTTAAAACATTCATCATTTCAAAATAAGATCTTAAGCTGAATGAGTTCTTGAATCACTCTTGAAAAAATAACTCTTGATTGTATTTTTCCCCTTTCATTTTATAATGGCCATGAAGTAACTACATAACAAAAATAGAACAGAAGGAAAGTTGGCTTCATTATAAATAAGAATAAAATAATCTGAGAAGATATCATTGGCTTTCAGCCTTACTTTCCTCCGTGTCTAAAGTTTGAGATAAATACTTAATTCATTGCCACACTGGAAGAAGACTAATTAATTAGGTTATTGTCTCTAACTAACGTGATGTCTTAGCTGAGATCAGTATGCAACTGCTGAAATTAAAGCTCACATTTTTTGCTCCTGGCAATTAAACAGCAAAAACAACAGTCTCATACTCAGCTCTTCTCTTCACAATCACATCTAAAATGGCTGTCCCCCTGGCCACTTTCTCCACCTTCTGAAACAAGAACTTGTCCACAGGACATGCCAATAACTTATTAGGCATTTTTTATTTGGATGTATTACTTTTCCAGCAGATGTCTGGGTAGTTGGTGGTGGTGGTGTGTGGGTAAAAGTTTAGCTGTTCTTGTACTTTATCTCAGGCACTATTGAACATAATACAAGAAAGAAACTTCAAGAGTGCAATAACTTTGCTTTTAAAATCAATTTCAGAATATCTATCCTTGGACATTCTTTTGTAGGTTAAATCTTTTCCTTCTTTTCTTCCTTTAGCATGAACGGACTTCACTGGGAGAGGAGAGCCAGGGAAACTTAGGTATCAGAAAGATTTTGACATTTTGAGGTTAAACTGAGAAGACACTTCTGGCAGAGAAAACATTTGATGTTTGTCAAAGGTGTTGCATAATCCCTGACAATTGCCGCATTTTCCCTTAAGTTAAAAATTCACAGGTTAAAAAACTGTTGTCATTGTTCTACAATTGAGCAAAAAAAGAGTTCTGGTTACTTTTACCCAAGGGAAAGTTTTTTTCAGTGGTTTGTTTTTTCCTTCCAGATTATGGAAAAAATACAAATGCAATAATTTGCCTCTGTTTACATCATGGGGTAAATACACTCATTGATAAAGCTGCATGAGGTTTTTCATGTTATTGTTTAGGTATTTATCTTATTCTGATTTCTGTCAAGAAAAAAATCTTTAAAGAAATTACCTTTAGTATACAACAAATACTGTAAGAGGGTGCTTTGCCCTGTGGGTTGGAGCTAAGCCAGCCCTGAGCACAGATGGGCCTCACCTGAGAGGAATCAGATGATTCCTGTTTAAAAAGAGATGGCTTCTGGTGCAAAATGTAAACCGGAGGAAGTGGGAGGTATTTATATGAAAAACATAGAGGCCTTAAAGTATCAACACCCAGTAAGAGCATTAGAGAAAAAAAAAAAAAGATGCAGTATTGCAATTCTTTAGGAACACTGGGAAGGGTGAAGGACTTTAATTCTTGAATCATCTATGGTCTTTCAGTGTTTGTCAGTCATATTCTAAGCAAGTGATCCTGCTTCACCATAAAACACAAGAGGAAGAGGAGGCTGCTGGAGAGCCCTCAGTAAAGGGTGAGCCAGACCAGGGAAGAAAGTTCTCCCAGCAGGGAGGCCTGGAAGGGTTCCTGACTAAAACAGCTGAGAGACTGAAAGACCCAGAGGAAGTAAAGAGGTGCAAGGTAGGATGTGGTCTAGGGAAAACTGACATACAGGTAGCAGATCCTATCTAGCTCTGTAGTATAGGATCTAGGACTGGAACCCAGAGTTGAGCATGGGACTGGATTCGCTTATCAGCCACAGAGGGGGGGCAGACAAGTCCTTCACAAGGCTAGCGACTGAACCAAGGACTGGCTGAAAAATAGCCTCAGAGAGGGCAGAAGGATTTTCTTTCTGTTAAGGACATTTTGGACTTTTAGTTCCGACAGTTGAGATCCTGGAAAGGTGGACTAAAGAGTGTGACTCAGCCAGAGTGCTGAGTTAGCTAGCAGAGAAATCTCCTGAGCAACCATTAATAGGGGAGGCTAGCACAATGATGAGATGCTAAACGACCCTGGCACCAAATGGTGTGTGGACTCTGTTACACAGACAGACAAATATAGCGTCAGATATATAAGACATCTATAATCATTCTGGATATGCCATAGCAACTCTCATCTCATTCTCTTTCATTCAATAAGCAGAAAAACCTGTGGGGAAATTACCAACTGTAGAACAATAGGCATGTTCCTTTAAGCCGAGGAATGGAAGCTCCTGGCCTTTTCAGCATCATATCCTTAACAGAACTTTTTGATGGTCCTGAGTTGTTATATTTTCATAGCTATGCTCCAGGTTCTGTATTAAGATCTCACTAGTACAGTGCTCACTAGAAAAGTTATGTGCCAGTTTAACTGGAGCAGAAAAACTCAACAGCGGGATTGGTGTAGGCAGCTATACAAGTCTGTGAATGCAATTTCTTATAGCAGCCATGGTCCATGAGACATTGGTGCTACATTCATTACCGCTTTGTACATAATTACATTGTATCCCACACAGAATATTCTAAAGGAGAATACCTGAGCGTGGAGGAAAGGAAAACAGGATTTGGTGATTGTGATGGTTGGAGAAGGGGATATGTTGCAGAAGGCTCCTGAATAATTCACTAGGGCCATTTGGAGTGTTCAAATGGACATTGTGTGTTTTGTCGTACAAGAGTACAGCCCACAGACAGTCTTTTTGAAGTCAAGCCATGGCATAAGGTTTGGATCCAGGAGCTCTGCACAAATCAAATAAAAAACTGTAAAAAGGGACGGGGAAACTGTAACTGCACACTTACCCTAAAAATCGGATCTGTTTTCCCAGTGGCATGTCTCTGATTGACCCCTATTATGGAACGTTTTAGGAATACTGTGAGAGATCCTAATTTTCGCTTATATTAAAGCAGGTCCGAGCATGGTGGAAAGTACCAAATATAAATCACATTGCTCCTAACTTTAATAAGACAAGAAGAGGTACAGAACACGCTGTACTTGTTGTCAGCCACAGGTTGTAACAGAGTCCTGACAGAAACTTTGCATAAGAGCGATTGACTGCAATGATGTTGTTACTCCTCCTATACAAGCCCTCTCCTGTGAACAGGCATTGCTCTTCTTTTGCTGATTGCTCAGTATAGTCCCTAGTGCTGTTGGATGGTGTCTTCACCTACTGGTAGTCCTTTGAAGCTGTTCAAAAAAACCAACCCTGCAGAATATAGCATATGTTTGTAACATTGTTATGGTTAATAAAAATATTTTGTAATTCATCCAGGAGGCATCACAAGTACTAAAGGCTCCCAGCACCCCTGTGAGGTTTGTTGTAGTTATTATACCGGTTTCACAGATGGCTGAAGAAGCCCAGAAAAGTTGTTACTTGCCCAAGGTTGCAGCACTTAAAAATAGTACTGATGAGTCTTGCCTATCTCTCCCCTGTTCTAACAATGCATCCAACAAAAACACTTTAATTAAAATACTCCATAGCTTGTTTTCCCTTACTGAAAGGAGTTCATCTTTGTATTGCAATCTACGGTATGTACGGCATGGGTTTTAAGAGCTTGTAAGACTTAAAAAAAAACAAACCTGAGGAAATTCATTGTTGTTGACAACTGTGCACTTTTTAATGGTGATCAATGTCATGTAGTCCTCAGAGAAAGAACAAATCTACAGGGTAAATGTCAACTGCTCATAGCCATCCATGATGTGTTGAGGCAGGGTTTGAAGTGAGAAAATCAGGATTTTAGTAATAAGACTAGGTTACAAATACATATGCATAACTCTAAAATCTGGAAATCTCTCAGTACTGGAAGACTGTCAGTGACATATTCTGTCTTGTACATGCCAAAATAATTATGAAGTTTAGTAAATAATTCCTTAAATCTGAACAAGCACATCAGTCCTGCGGGTTAATAAGAAACAATCATTCAATCGTTTTCAAGCATGTGAACATGTTCAACATAATGTTCCAAATTTGGTTCACATGCTTATCAAATAAAATAAATTATCAATCATCTCTAACTTCATATGTTCCTTTTAAATCTTTGCCTACTGAGTCATTCTCAGGGTCTCTCTGCAAATGTTCTGTCTTGATAATCTTCTGCAAATGATTCACTGTGTGCCTGTCCATCCCAGGAGGTATTTAGTTTTCTTTGTGCAGTAGAAAGCTCAAATTGCATCAGGCTAGAACGTTGAAATTTCAGCTTTCTTTCCACAAATGCCTCTCTTTAGCACTGTTTTGCCCACTTTCTATTAACTCTCATAATCTGGATCAAATAAAAGAAAATGAAGATTTAGAACCTAATTTTCCATTGCAATGTACTTAATGTACTCATTTACACTTATGCAAAGTGGGTATAAAATACTCCACTTACACCAATTGTAGAATTCTTACTTCTTCATATTTACAGCTACTTTGCAAGCACTTGGGCATAAAAACCTCATAAAATGCAAGGCAATATACAACTCTTATTTATTCCCTAAACACAGTTTTTCCCCCACCTGCCTTGCAATACAGTAGCACTTCAGAGTTACAAACACCTTGGGAGTGGAGGTTGTTTGTAATTCTGAAATGTTTGTAACTCTGAACAAAACATTATGGTTGCTTTGTCAAAAGTTTACAGCTGAACATTGACTTAATACAACTTTGTAACTGACCACAGTAGAAAAATGCTGCTTTTAACCATCTTAATTTAAATGAAAAAAGCAGAGACAGTTCCCTTTACCTTGCCAAATCCTTTTTTAAACTTTTTCTTTCTTTGTTTAGTAGTTTATTTTTAACGCAGAACTGTACTGTATTTGCTTGTTTGATTTTTTGGTTTAGGTTTTGTCTCTGCTGCTGCCTAATTGTGTACTTCCGATTCCAAATGAGATGTGTGGTTGACCAGTCATTTTGTTACTCTGATATTCATAACTCTAAGGTTCTACTGTACTTAAAATTCTGAATCAGTGTGCAGGCAACTACTGAAACTTTGGTAGGGATAAGAATTCTGGTTCACTGGGTTACCAGACTTCCTCGTGGGCACTAATTGGTCATGATGGGTAGCTACTGAGCTTAACTGCTAATGGAGCTGAGCCAGAGTCTTTGATGATCAGCTGCTCATCTTCCCATTTACTTAAACATTCAGTACCTTTTCAGTTTGATTTTTTCCTCTTGCAATTTCTTGGGTCTTAATACATAATTAATTTCCTTCTAACCTTAGTTCTCTTTTCTATAATAGTGGGGATTTGGTCTACTTTCTAATTTGGTTTTTTTTTTTTTTTTTCCTTTCTACCAGTTTGCAACTTTTACTTCAGTTTCAGGAATAGGATAGCCATTGTATTGATTTAGAAACAGTGTCCTTAAGTGATCAGAAAAGACAGGTGGTTGATCATTACCCTTTGCTAAAATATAGGATATAAGGGTAATCATTCAGGAAAATACTGATTTTGAATATTTCCATGAGATCTTCCCAGAGATTGTTCAAATCTCGTAGCATAAGCTTTGGGCATCTTGCATGATACAAACCTTAGAGCCTGAGCACAGTACAATGTACAATGCCCAGGGACAATAGTTAAATTTTTGAATGCTTCTGTCTGTGGGGGGGTTACATAGTGTGTCACTGTGAGATGGGCAAATTCTGACTTTTGGAAAAACCTGTTTGTCTGGTTTTTATTTTTGAAATTTGGGGTGAGAATAAATCGATCTTGTTTTGGGCAATATTTTGTGCCTGTATTATGATTAAAAAAGTTGTGGCCTATCCAGATGCAATTTATGAGATTCCTGGTTTGTCTTGATCAAAGGCATAGTATTAAGGATTGGCTGTCAACTAAATCTTGAATTTTTTATGCCCAAGAAATCCACAAAATCAGTTCAGTAACTTCATGATAAGTATATCCATTAATAGCCTTTGATTTTTGATAAAATGGATAGAAAATGTTTAAGACAGTATACGGTACCTATCAAAGCAGAGATTTGTCTGCCTTGTCTGTACATGACTGAACAAAGCAGTCAGATGTTATGACTAATAATAATGCATAAAGCAAGAATGCACCAGTTAATCCTATTGATCAGTATGGGACCCAAAGAAAATCATTCCATAACCAGAAAGAGACTTTTTACTCTGTGGAAGGTGCATTTACCACTTAGGTAAAAGTCCTGTAGAATTTATAGGGAATTAAAAGCTTTCTACAGGTTTTCTGAACCATCTTATAGAATTTAACTGAAAAGTACATTCCAGCTATACAATCCTATACGATGGTTCAGAAAACTTATATAGAGGATACCTTCTCAGGTAAATGTTATAGATGTTTAGAGTAAGTTCTATAGACCTTTAATGGTTTTATCACTCTCAAATACTTTTGGACTTTTTCATAAAAAAGTTAATTTAATAATAGTTTAATTCCATCAACATTTTTATACCTGTATCTCAAAAGTGGATTGTGACACTTTTCCATGTACTTAGAAATTCTTCACAGACACAGCTAAAAATTCCATTCAGGCTGTATAGTTAATAACAAGTGAGGAACCAAAGAGAATAGATCTCATGTAGGATGGATGTCTGCTTTATGAGTTTTGAAATTGTTATAACCATGCTCTGGCAAGCTCTGGCATAACATGGAAATAAGATGACCCTCAAGAATGTTATCTTCAAAGACAGCAGAAGCAGCGAGCCGTACTTTTCAAAGTCGAACTTCTCTGTTTTTTACAGGTTGCTGAACAGCTTCTTTAGGAGCATGATAAGCCTTAAGTAGGTTCACATTCACACCATTGTTTAATGCTTTACAGTCTTCTACACTAATTATGGAAACATTACTTGCATAATTGCAGAGCAAAGAACCATTCATTTTAGATATAATGCTTGCTACCTTATGGAAAATTGTTTTGAAAATTGTTATCATTAAAAGGCATTTGAAATTTTATGCAAGCTACATAAAGAAAAAGCAGCAGACAGGTGATAATGTCATATTTCTAAAATAACTCTAAAGAGGAATTATAGCCTTGTAATGTTTGTATTTCTGACAAAACATTTGACAATTGATAGGCTGTGAAATGAAGGGGATGGTATTTACATCGTCCACATTTTGTCTAAAACTTTTGAAAAGTCTTAAACATCTGCTGACACTTCTTGAACAATTGTGGGAAAACATTATAGAAACAATTTTGATTACCACATTTTTGTCTGTATCTCTTTTCTCCTCTTTTACTATATTAACTGCAGACTCTCTTTCTTAAGAATTCATTGGTTTATGTAGCTTATTCCCCTTCTGAAGTCATAATTTTTTGGGGGACATCACAGTAGGGTGCTACGAAATGATCACTATATGCAGTTTGTGTAACAAATGATTTTATTAATCTCAAATTGAAATGATTGTGTACATTTTATGTGCTTTTTGAATGTTTAATTGTTGGAGTAAATGCAACACTGTCTTACATTGTGCATAATTTCATGTACTTGGGTACTTTTGAGCTGACGTTCATATTTGTAAAGATCACTAAAAGTAGGAGAAAACCGCGTACTAAGCATGTATACAGTTTAGTCAGTTAACTTCATGTTCAACCATTTCTTTTTCCATTTTAGCAAAGCATGTATGAGAACTGTACATATGCCAAGTATGAAATTTTAAAGCAATGCAATTTTTTTAAGTTATCCATATCAAATGAAAACGGGAACATCCAAACTCCATGAAGCATGAAAATAATATTTTTCTCATATTCTGGAAACATATATTGCCAAGTTACATTTTAAAGTAAAATTCACTTTTGTGCTGAGAGGAATAAATTGTAATTTATTAATAATTATTTGCTTTAGTTATTCTCAATTCTTTTTAATCAAGCCACATTTAATCAAGCCATAGCTCAACTCTTCATTGTATACTTTTCATTGTAATTCTTTGTTCTTTAAAAAGCACAGATGAAACAAGGGAAAATATCAGATCTTATAACAGTCAAGGCAGGTGAGGTAATATCTTTTATTGGATCAACTTCTATTGGAGAAAGAGACTGGCTTTTGAGCTTCCCAGAGCTCTTCTTCAAGTCTGGAGAAGTTGGTCCAATAACAGATGTTAACTCACCCATCTTGTCTTTCTAATATCCTGGGAACAACTTGGCTATAAGAACACTGCAAATGAGAGAACAAGGTTTTTGCTTCATCGATTACTACTAGCTAGGCAACAATCATATGAACAGTCTGTTGTTTCTATGAATTCGTCTAGGAGTAAATTCTGTTATTTAAGAGTGTAGTGCTTCTACACAAGAGGATAACTTAATATCTTAATATAACTTAAGAAGTATATTTTGCAGTTTATTCTTGCCCTTTAGTAAGAATGTTTTTAATCCTGCTATAATTCTTGAGATGAAAATATCAATTTATTCTTATAAATATGAAATTACGAGAAAAAAATTTAAATTAATTCTCCAGTTATGCTGAGGGTCTTTTATTCCATAGTAGATATGCCCTTAGAATATGACATAACGGGTGTGAAAATATAGAACTGGTGAAAGCCTCATTTGTTTCAGATCTTTTCACTATCCTGGCCTATCCAACTATCTCTGGCAGGATATAGACAGGGAAAAAAATTATTCCTGTCCCTTCTTCTAATGTGCTCACAGATCATGGCAGCTCAACCTTTTCTCAGTGCTATGTGCAACTCTACCCAGCTTCACTGCCAAATAGTGTGTGAGATGGGGATTGTTGGAGTAAGGCTGGGGGCTATGTGAATAAGTGAATGAATTGAGAGATCTGCATTCAATTCTCAGCTTTGTTACACATTTTCTGTATAACCTTGGGCAACTTACTCAATCTCTTTGAGCCTCTGATCTCTATCTGTAGAATGGAAATGAGAAAACTTTCTCCACATACCAAAGGGATGTGGTAAGGAAAGTTTCATTATTATTTGTGAGGCACAAAAGTACGAGGGTGATGGAGGCCTTATATGTACCTAGATGCATGGGTTTGGGTTATGCTGTAGAGTCGGTTGCTCTGAAGATGAGTGTCTGTTGGAGCTTGTCAGTAATCATGATTTCCTTTCTATAGGAAATACTGAAATTTTGAAAAAAAAAACTTTTTCCAAATCAGAATGAAAAGCCAAATTTCAAAATTACCCATGAAACAAAAATTTCTATCCAGGCCCATCACAATGTTTTGTTTTAATAATGCTGCATCATTTCATTTCAATAATGTTTCAAACATTTCATTTTGGTAAGATAAAAATTGTCATTTTCATAAGGTAAAAATGTTGTGTTCAGACACTGTTTTAAATAATTTCATTTTTAACTTTTGTTACATACATTTAAGTGTAATATAGAATATGAAATTAATATTTTAATATAATAGAAATTGGAAACCAAATGAAATACTTTTAACTCATCCAAACAAAACATTTCGACTTTATCAAAACAAGACGGCAGCCAGAATGATTCACTGATTTTTTCTCATAGAAAATTTCATTGAAACCAACATGTTCCTGTGAAATAGTTCTATTTCAATGAAACTCTTTGTTCCGTTGAAAATTTTCCAACAGTTCTAACAGGCAAGGAGAGTGAATGGACTTTGCTACTCAAATAGAGAGATGACTGCTCTGAAACCAGTTTTCAAGCAAGGAAAAGATATATCATGTAGGCCACTGGGGGAAATGGGAAAGAGCTTTCCTGTGATCTCTGAAGTCTTCCTTACATGGTCTACATGTCAGCAGATGATTTTCCCATCTCCATTTACCTCTCTTCCTTATTGTGGTTCTGTGGCTGGAGTGACCCTAACACACATACGAGTCCCAGGTTGGGGGAAGGAGGCTGAATACATATTCCTTTCAGGGTGTTGATGAGTGTCAGTAAGCTAATTTACATTAGTTTTTTATACTTTCTACTCTCAGAGGTTTGACTTTTTCATCACTTCCTCCCTTCCTTTTTCCTCCCCCACTCTCCATGTTCCATTATGCACAGGACCAACCATTCCCTGGATCAATCACACCAGTGCACAGAAAGCAGCAATCTGGTCCTAACTTTACCCCTAAGGCAATATAGACTAGGCCCAGGATTTGCCTACAGGTGAAGGTAGATATTTCAGAACCTGAAGGAAAATACAGTCTATTTTATGTAATGATCTTGAATGCCCCTTTTAGGCAGTCTAATATGAGCATGCAGTACTGCAGTAGATGGCATTTTCTTACTTTCATTTGCAGGTCACCCTTAATAATTATAGTCCATGTGATTGTCATAGCCATGATTCTATGTAGGAGACTTTTTGTATTTTGTAAGTAAATTTCTATTTTGGCAGAATTCCAGCCAACTTCCTGTTAGCAGTGAATGCACTGGAGAACTTGTAGTTGGGGATTGTAGTAAAGCCAACAATGTATTGGTAATGTTTTTGTTATGCAATTTAAGCAAAATAAGTTGCTGTTTTGTTGTCAGAGGGCATTTGTTACATCTCAGGTAAAGCTTAAATATTTATCATTTTCTTTGGACTCTGAAGAGCTTTATGTAATTCCTTACTTTCCCGTTTGAGCTAAACTTACTATATCGGTAAGGGTTGGTCTGCACTAGAAACGTTGCCAGTATAGTGATATCACTTTGGGGTGAGATTGTTTTACACCATTTTTACACCAACAAAAGCCCTGGTGTAGATACAGTTATGCCAGCACAAAAATTCTTTGGCTGATACAGCTTATTTTGGTTGGGGAATTGGTATAAGCACTGTCCACGCTAGAACGCAAATAATTATACCAGCAAACGTTTCTAGTGTAGACAAGACTTTAATTTAATCAGATTCAGGGTCTGGACTTAACCGCACACTGTTTGGGATACTGAAAATTAAAGCTGCTATCATATTGTTCTTCGTTACATTCTGGCATGAAAATTAGTAATTCTGAGATGATATATTTCATATTTTCATATACTAATTCTTACCTGCTTAGTTTCCAATCATATAATCAGAGTTGCTTGGACATAAGAGCTGCATATTCAGAGCCCAATTGATTTCAGTAGAATTGCCTCCTTCTGTATGGGTCCACAATAGCAAACAAGAGTCCACTTTCATAGAGCTGATTTTAGAATCAGGACCTTTTGTATTTGTGTGTAGGTAGCTAGCATTTTGGGTGATAGGATGGTAGCTGTTGGCTCATGATCAACCCATTTCTCTGTGCATTGGCCCTCTCTTGAGAAGAAATGTTAGCTTCTCTCCTAGGTTACAACCAGTAATCATTTTATTAATTTTACGTAGCTCCTGCAAAAAGATTTGGAGGTCTTATCTTCCACACAAAAGCTAGACAGTATTATTACAAAATAAGTCAATTACTGTAATCAGTATGGATCATCGAAACAATATAGACTTTTAATAAACCTACAGAGAAAGCCGTCATGAGAAACCTACAGTAGCTGGCCTTCATGAAATCTATTAAAATATTTTTGCAAGCTAATGGAGAATTTAGTTTAGAGAGAAAAAGCTAAACATAGGGGAAAAAGAACATTATAGTTAGAACTGGATGGGAAACTATTTTCCTGTACCTTTTCGAGATTTAAAAAAGTTTTCCCATTCCACATGGGGAGAAAACCTAGAGCTTTATATATATATATATATATATATATATATATAATTTTTAGTGACTAACTAGAGAGAAAGAGACCCAGACTCCAGCCCCTAACCACCAGGCTGCTAACTAGTGGGTTGGGAGTAGCTCTCTTTCTCTGTCTTTAGTTTTGACCAGAAAGATCTTTCACCACACCGACCCCTGCCCAGGAAAATCATCACTTTTTGTCAAACTCCAACCAGGTCTAGTTATGGTATCATGTCAGACCTTGTCAGAAAAGCCTCTTTGTCTTTCTGCTCCAGAACATTCTTCTCTGAGGAAAGTTTTTATCTGACCATAGCTCTCGTCAGTCATATTGTAGGGTTTTCTATTGCAGACCTTGCCTACGCTACCTCATGTAGTGGTGGGGTTTGTCTAGTAAAATGGGAATAAACAGACTGATATTTGGCTGCTTTGGCAAATGTTAGGAAGGAAATTAACTATCTAGGAACACTGCTGGGGGAGGAAGTCAAGCTAACTGCTCACATGTCCTGGTGGCAGGTTCCAGTGCAGGCATTCCATGGGTAGTCTGGTTCTCTGATTAATTGGATTTAAAGGTGGATTTAGGGGGAAGATATCCCGAAAGAAACTTTGGGATGAAGGTCAGGGCTCCTAATGTCTAGTACAGCAAGAGACAATCCCAGCCCGTTAAACCAAGTAGAAGGGGAATGTGATAAGGTCCCAGCAGCAATCTGGAACCTGAATTTGGAAGATGTGTATGTGTAGTGGGGACAACAGCCAATAGGTGGAACTGAGTGAGGAAGGAACAATGACATGTATTGTACAAGTTATTGCGGAGTAGTTTCTAGATGAGTTGAGTGAATAAAGTTGCAGCCTAATTAAACCACATGCTTCACATCTTCTCATTCTTCTAGCATATCTACATGAATGGGAATTTGCCCTGTTTCCAGCAATCAGTGGCCAGGCACCGATATATCTGCTCAGATTCAAATCCTACATGTAGACAAGGTAATCCATGGTTTGGTGGTGCTTATGTCTGCTTGAAGCTAATCAGTCCACCAGTGCACATTAGGATTTTCTTCTCCATGCTAGTGGTTTGAGCCAGCCCAGGTATGTCACTGACTGACCACTGACTGCTGGATTCATTGTACACAAGGGTTAATCAACACAATAGTCCAACACAATAGTATTTGATCTGAACCTCTCAGAAGAACAGACTAGACTAACTTCCTCAAAGAGGAAGAAGCTGGATGAGTGACTTGGCACTTGGTCCTGTGGGTTCCTTGATTCTTCATGGTTCCTCGGCTGTTGTCTTTCACTGCTCACCAACATGATCAGCAGCTTAAAGCCACAGTCTAGCCCAGTGTCTGTAGTAAATTATGTTCCTGTTTTTCTTGTTAAATATATTTCTGGTCAGTTGATAAATGTAAATTGTGCCTTTGTATACAGACAGTGTGCAATATGGACATTACTATCACTTTTGAATTGCTTGACTTCTTGGTTTTTTTACATGAACAAATGAAAAATTAGACTATTCCTTGCATATAATTTCCTTTAAAAAAATTAAAGACAAAAAATACTTCTGCGGAATAATTTTTATAATTTAAATAGTCACAATTTGAAATTGAGGAAGAATGTGCTATAGGAGTGTAGTTCACATATGTGCTGCTGATATTGCTTGGTGGAGACAATTTTAGAGATCAGCTATTTTCTAACAATTGAAAAGAAGAAAAATAGGTATCCATTGTTCACAACGAAGAAAGTACAGTTTGTCCAACCTTCCATAATTAAAAGGTTAGATTTGTCTGAACACCCATTTAAGGAGGAGGAGAGGGGGGTGGGGAGAAAGCTGTCTTTACTGATGACACCAAGAATGGATGATTTCAGCGAAAAAGCAGGTTTTATTTTCCCTGTGAGTGAAAACTGGGGTTGTAGTTTACAGTGTTTTTCAACCATAACAATACTGTTAGCTATCAAGTGAAATATAATAAGTAACATGGAAATAATCCATACGAGGTCAATAGTGTACATCTGATGTCAACAGAGACATTTGATGCATATGTCAAATTTCAGCTAAGAGATGAGTTTATATGGTCTTGTTATATAACCCTGGGAAGTAAAAGTGATGTTGAAAACTGACAAATCTTAACTGTATAACAGCATGAACAGAGATGCTGTATTCTCTCTGTAAATGTCTGCTTTCACTCATCATTGCACTGCTTTTTCTGGCTGGCTCATGACTGATGAAGATGATGTGGCTGACAGAGTATGTTTCTGAACAAGTACCTTGAAAGTTTACTCTTACTCTGGCACAAGACTGCTTTTCCAGAGATATTGTAACTTCCCCTTCCTGTACCAGTTCAGTAAGTGCGCAAGCCACACAGTTTTGTCAGAGCTGAATTAGAGACCCTCCTGGTGCAGTGGGCATTTTGCCAGCTACAAAGTTGTTCTGAAATTAGATAACCACTGTTTCTTTTATTAAATTAATTAAAGGTTGTATTTAGTTTCTTCTAAAGCAGAATGCTCTCTCTGAGCATATTTTATTGCAACAAATGTCTCTGAGCAACATCAAATTCAAATACTAAAATTAATACCTAAAAAATTCTATAGAACAGATCCTTGGGCCTTATCATTGGTAAATGAATGTATCATCATCATCAAGTATTCTACGTGTCTTGGCTCCTTTTGTAAGAACAGTTCTACTTTTAATTGCAAACAGTAATGAATATAACAATGGATTGCTCTGAATCTAAGTAGACGTGGCAAGTGAGCAGGCGATAGATTTCCATCTTGGACTGACTAAGAATGCTTTTGACATCTGCATCCTTCGGATTAGCTGATGGAAGAAGGCACCAAATCACAGGGAAGCCCTTTTGCCTCAACTCTTCCCCCACACTTCCATCATTACCACCTTACCACTACCATCATTCACTTCAGCACACCTGCATAACAAAATTATTAAATTTTAATCCATCCAGGGTTTTTCAGCAGAATTGGATTGATTAAATTGCTTCATACAGTTGTGCCAGAGTAATTGTATGTTGTAGGTGGAAAAATGAACAAAAGATTACAGAAGCTTGTTCTCATGGCATATGCTGAGAAAACAGAAAATCACTGAGTAGGAAAGGCCACGCTACAATGCTTACTGGACTGAACTTCATAATAAGACTGCCTGGTTAATCACTATTTATAATGTCACTAGAGCATCTCATGGCTAACCAGGAACAAACATTAGCCTTTATGAGTTACCATAGCGTCCTATTATTGTTAGTTACAATAATACACTGCTCCCAGAAAGCATGTTACGCATTTTACAGACAGATCAAAAAGACACTGAAGTCAAGGGCATAACTCCCATTGACTTCAGTGGACCAGGATTTCTACCATGGTATTTGATTTAAAGAGATTACAAAGAAAGTCCTGATACTACAAGATACTCCACAGGAGCAGATTTCTAGGTTCACCCATGTGGAGCTCAGTGCAGGCTCAGGGACAATGCTTTAGAGAAGTGTCAGTATGGGGGAGGTAGTGTTGTCTAGTGGATAGAACACTGGAGTGGGCTGTAAGAGACCTGGGTTCTATTCTTGGCTCTGCCATTGGCCTGCTGGGTGAGCTTAGGCAAGTCACTTCATTGCTCTGTGCCTCTGTTTCCCAATAAAATGGGGATAATAATACCACACTCTTTTTTTGTAAAGTGCTTTGAGATCTACATAAGAAAATTGTTATATGCTAATATTTATTTATTTATTTGTTTATTGGTGACAGCAAGCTATGGTGGGGGAGAGGGGAGATGAGAAAAATAAGATTCTGCAGTCACTTATAGTTATGTTCTTACCTTGATTGTTTCATTAAGTGTATGTGTTTATATAATTTTGTATTATCATTCACAGCCATGGGCTAAGCTGATTTTAGTTTCATGCAATTAAAATAATTTTAAAGTAAATTAATAAACACGTATAATGTGTGTAGATCCATAATATATTTGTAATGTATGCGTATTAATTTTTTTAAAATTATTTTTAAGTTTAGCTATATAAATATTAAAGCAATTTAGCCCCCAGCTGTAAATAGTACACAAAGAATCAATGAAACCTGGTTCATATCTGTTCAGTGTGTGAATTCTTAACAGCCACCAATTGTATTTTGTCAAAGTGAACTGTTTGGCAAAGGTACGCTTGAAGGAAGCATTGACTCGTATGGTGGTTGTCAGGATAGATCTGAATTCCATCTCAAGAAACCACATTTTAAATAATTAAAAGAACCCACTGAAAAGGTGTAGTATTGAGATCAACTGGCAGTCTTATGTGATGAAAAGTGACAATCTCTTACTGATGTTTTGAAATAAGAAATATATTAATAGAATATTGTCAAAGTTGCTAGGCCTACACTGTGACTGCCTTGAAAGTGGTCCCCTGTGGCAGAGCTTACTGTAAAGACTACAAACTGATTGGTTTATTTATTTAGATAGATTTTTGTTTGCATTTAATCCTGGTGGTATGGTTTGGAGAAACATGCACAATGGTGTCATTTAATAATTAATAACTTCTAGTCCCAGTTCTGCCACAAACTCACAGTTTGACCTTAGGAAAGTCACTTAAGGCTAAATTGTGCTTGTGGGGCACATGTCTACTTGGAGGACATGCACATCATCCCAGAGGAATGTCTCCTGGACTTCCTTAGAGTATGAGGAGTGCATAAACCTCATAGTCCCTTGCCAGCAAAGCAGCCACCTCTGTTAATAGGTATGAAGAAGAGAAGAAGCATGGCTCTGCTTACTTCCTACCTTTCCCAGTACCCACTAGGGAATGAGGAAACAATCTCCAAAGCAGTTGTTGTTGTCCTCTGCCAAGTACCAGGACTATGATTTTGGCCAGCCTTTATAGAGTCATATATAATCATAGAGATGTAGGGCTAGAAGGGACCTCAAGAGGTCATCTAGTCCATTCTACCATGCTAAGGCAGAATGTGGGGAAAGGTTAAAACAGCTGGGTCTCTTTAGTGTTGAGAAGAGAAGACTGAGAGGGGACATGATAATAGTCTTCAAATATGTAAAGGGCTGTTATAAAGGAGATGATGATCCATTGTTCTCCATGTCCACAGAAGGTAGGACAAGAAGTAATGAGCTTAATCTTCTGAAAGGAAGATTTAGGTTAGATGTAATGAAAAACTTTCTAATACTGGAATTGGCTTCCAGGGGACGTTGTGGAATCCCCATCATGGGAGGCTTTAAAAATTATGCCATCTACATAAAAGGGTGGCCTCTCTGCTCCCATCCCACATCACTTGGACCAAGTAAATGCTTGCCACCTGCATCTCTCTGCAGTATTCTTCTTCATAAAATGTAGATAATGCCCCAAAGGGAACTTTCAATAATATTAAAAGGCAGCTAATTTTTAATGTGCTTATATTAATTATATATATTTATATTTTGAAAATATTTTGGTTTGCTAAAGCAATTTATCAGTGAAATGCACTGCCCCAGGACAGGAATAAGACAGACAGCTTATTATGACTTTATTGTTTTTTACTTAGCTAAGAAAGAAATCCTTTAACTAATACTTAAGCCTCATGATTCTGGCCAACAGTTGGTATAACAAATTAATCTTTTTTCTCCCTCTATAGCCAAAGTGGATACTATTCTAGGTGTTTTTTGAGTGGATGCAGGAGGGAAATATATCTTCCTTCGTCAGAAATAACAGGCACTGACTACTTTTTTAAAAAAAGAAAGTAAGCAGGATGTATTTGAACTTCATATGTACTGGTATGCTATTAACATGAGTAGCTGATCCCACAGTCATACAAAAATCATTGCATTGCTTCTGTTCATTAACAGATATCCCGATTAATTGTGTGTCATTTATCAGGAGTCCGGTATAGTTCTCTCTTATAACAAGTTTTATCAATTAAAATATCTTTTTACAAGTTTGTTTTACGTATGAAGAATAGAATACTTAAGCAGGTACTGATTTCCAAAATAAAATTAAGTTTCATACTTTGAGCCTGCCTGTATTAAAGTTTGTGGAACATGATTATGATCTAATATTACAGTTTGTGGCCTCATTATGTTAGGGCCCTGCCCCAAAGAGTTTATACTCACATGAGTAAAGTTACACACATCCTTAATTGCTGACAGGAGCAGAGCCCAAGAAGACAAACATCAGACATGGGGTTGGGAAGAGGGAGACAATCAATTTTATTTACATATATATTTATATATTATTTACATAATATATTTATATATTGATTGCTATATAATGGGGTGTAAAAATCAGACTTCAGGTGTGCAGAGTGAAGACAGGATTTCTAGATGGACCTCAAACTCATTTTTTCTGGTGGTAGTCACAGCCATTAAGAGGGGGAGCATGGAGATTTCCTTCACCCACAACTTTGAGCATCATATAGGAGAAACAGAAAAGAGCAGAGAGAGCCACTAATCCCCTAACATACTGTTTTCTGCAGCAGCAATCTCAACACTGTCCCTCCTCTGTGGAGCCACCTAACAGCTGGGGAACAAAGGCACAGTATGGCTGGTCAAACTGTTTCTAAAATGTAACATTGCAACATTAATTTTTTTCAGAATTTTCCCTTTATGTCTGAAAATCAAAAAATGTTCAATTTTCATTGTCTTCAGTTTTGGGGTTTTCCTTCCCCTCTCTTCCCCCCCCCCACCCCTTTTATTTTCCTTACCCTTTCCACTGGCACATTAAAGATAAACAAGCATGCAGTGATCTGTTGCTGCTACACAGCATTGCCCCTTTTGATCTGTAGTCTGATCAATGGCATATCGAGGGGGGAAGCAGAGGGGAGGCCCCCCAGGTGCCCCCACCCATTATGAAGGACTGGCCCGGAGCGCACTTACTCGCTGCTCCATCCCTGCAGTCCGGATCTGGCTTGATAGGGCAGCCTCACCCCCCTACCCCTGGGGTGGGGGAAAGGGGGGACCAGACCAGCCCTTCATGACCTCAGCCTCCTGAGCCTCCCGCCCTCTGCTCATCATAAAGAGCCAACCCGGTGCTGCTCCCCCACCATAGGCTAAAAGTGGAAATAAGATTTTTAGACTGTATTAAAACAGGGATGAATAATAATACACAAAATATAACAATATTATGTGACTTGATGGGATGGCCTCAACTGAAATATATCCAGTCTTGGTCACCTCATTAAGCAAAATAAAGAAAAATGGAGAAAATCCAGGAAAGTGCAACAAAAGTGATTGTATGAGAGTTGAGGTAGGTTTTATTGATAAGAGATTAAATTGACTAATGTTATTTAGCATGGAAAAGAGAAAAGTAAAAAGATGTGATAGGGATATGTAAAATAATGAATGTTATTGTTGAGGCTCCTGTTTAACTTTTTCCCATAATACAAGGACTAGAAGTTACTCAAAATTAGAAGGCAACAAATTTTATATGAAAAGATTTACCTCTTTACGCAACATATCAATAATCAGTTGAACTCACTGCTGTAGGATATTATTCAAGCAGATAGCACTGCAGGATTGAAAAAAGGATTAGGCATTTACATGAAGGGACTAAATAAACCAATAGATTCAAATTATGGATTATCAGTCCTCATAGTTCACTGCATAGCATAGTTCATGATCACCCTCTGAAGCCAGGAAGAAATTTGCCACCATAATTATGAGCTTCATAGTTAAGGGACTGAGTTTTATATTTAAAAAGATTTAAAATCCCTCTTCTTCCCAATTATTAATAGAATTTAGTCTCCAAATTTAAAACAATAATTCTCTGTAGGCCAACTAAATTTTCCACTTTGCCATGGTTGGATATTTTTAGTAAAAGATTTCCTAATTTTGCTTGAGGAAATATTTTTACATGATCTCTTTTCAAAATAACCCTTGGGAGACTAACATTTTTGGAATCTCAGTAGCTAAATTCAATAGAAATTCCAAACTCCCTTTCCCTTTCCTTTTCGCCCCGCTCTCCCCCCCAAAAAAATTTGTCATAACTTAGTGATTAGAATACTAAGTTCAAATGTTTGTTAAAATAAATTATTTTTTTAACCTGATTAATAATAATTTGAGCTCCACAAAATAAAGTGAACAGAACTGTCCATTTCCAATTGTGACTTTTGCTTTCCAACACCATCTAGAGCAGTGGCTTCCAACCTGTGGGTCTTTCTGAGTGGCCCATGGCTCCCCTTCTGCTGGCTGTGGAAGGGAGCCGCTGTCTAAGTACCCAGGTAGAGCACGATGCCGGTGCAGGCTCCTTGCTGCAGCCAAGGGGACGGGAGATTAGTACTTCCTTCCCCCTGGCTCTGGCAGGGAGCAAGGCAGAGCACCCGGCCTGGGTCCCTAGGTGCTGGGACCCTGCTGGAGCCAGAGGGAAGGGATCACTGACCTCCCCTTCCCCGGCTGCAGAAAGGAGCCACTGCCTAGGGACCCAGTTGGAGCGCATGGTTTCCCTGCTGCAGTCGGGGATGGGAGATCCTCCTTGCTAAACTCCTCACCTCGAGCTGCAGTGGAATGGAGAGGGGGGCTGCTGGCAGAGACTTGTGGCCTTTCAGAGTGGTAAAAATTATGTAACCCTTCTGTCAGACAGAGTTGGCAGCAGCCAGTGCCGAGTTTTATATCTAGGGGTCCCTGTCAATGATACAACACCAAACTGGCTCGAGCCCCCACCCAGTCACCTGGGAAATCACACCCTATCCCCTGGGCACCCCAAAGGGCAATACTTCCCCTCTCGCAAGCACAGAGTCTGAGTGTAGAGAGTAAACCGTTTAATAACAGAAGGGAAGTCACACAGCACTGGTTTGGGAAAGAGTGAAAACAGAATTCATGAACTCAGTGAGCGAAACCCATCCCCTCTCCCTTCTTCACCTCTCCCTTCTTGCTTTCCCCTGTACTGACCATCGCAGTTGCAATGTCCACCTCTCGGTTGGGGCTCAGCCAGTACCCCTCTGCAAGCTCCTGCCAGACGCAGGCTTGACCAGGCCTCCTCCAGCGCTGCCTCCTGCCACCTCCGGGCCTCACTGAGTCCCTTCTGCTGGCTCTCACCGTCTGCTGACGCCAACCGCTCCTGGCTCCTGCTGTCTGCTGGTGCCAACCGATCCCACCATCTGCTGGCACTGACCGCTATTGCTCCTGCCATCTACTGGTGCCCACTGATCCCACCGTCTTAGGTGCTGCCCACTGCTGGCACCTCTCTGCTGGTTGTCAGTCAAGGTTTCCCAGTCTCTCTAGCGATTCAGCTCTTAGTGAATTTCAGCTCATGGGAAAACCTTCTGCTGCCACAGAAGCGATGTCCCTGCTTTTAACAAACAAAAGACTCGAAGAGAAATCATTAGTTCTACCATTTGACAGTGGGAGGAGATCATCAACCGATGCCTGATGGTAGCCCTTTGGCAAGGCTAGTATAATCTCAGTAGGAGACTTCTCACCCCTCCCTGTCCTTGCAATCCTGAAACATCTGTCCACCACCCTTTTTCGGCTCTATTTGAGTGAGAGTGAATTTTTTATCAGAACAGGCTTAACACAGATCTGATTCCATTAGTTCATACAATCGAAGGACAACATAACACAAAAGTGACTTGTAACACAATACCAGACACATTGACCATCTCCCATCATGCTCAACACCTGGTGTGCTTATGCAATATGCTGAGTACTTAATTGTACTAATGCAAATACAAAGCCCATGTACATAACGTGCCCCTCTTTCAGCTGCTGAACACGGACAGTACCGCTCAGATCTTGCGTACATTATATTTGTAAGTGTAAGGAAGGTTTTAGTGGAACTTCCCCCTGCTCAGACAGTCTGAGTGGTGAATGGTGCTCTCTCATGCTCAGTCAGCTGAAAGGAGGGAGGGCAGTTTGTTTGCATGGGCTTTGTATTTGCAAATAAGCACACCTAGATGCTGAGCATAATGGGAAATGGTTAGCATGGCTGGTTTTGGGCTACAAACCACTTTTGTGTTAACTGCTGGGGTAATGAAATGTTGTCCTTCAATTGTATGAACAGATGTCAGCAAAACTGTGCTTAGCCTGTTATGATAAAATACTTTACCCTAAACTAAATAGAGTGCCACAAAGGTGGTGGACAGTTGTTTCAGCATTGTGAAGGGGGGGAGATACCATGAATTGCCTATGGGGACTGCACGAGCCCTGGGAAAGGGCTGCTCCCAGGCATGGAGTGATGATCTCCTCCCATTGTTAAAAGGTAGAATTAATGACTCCTCTTGGAGCCTTTTGTTTCCTGAAAACAGGGACATTGCTTCTGTGCCAGCAGAAGGTTTACCCCTGAGCTGAAAGTCACTAAGAGCTGAATCACTGCAAGCTGAGATTAACTAAAGAGCTGAACTATTAGAGAGCCTGGGAAACCTTACCTGATGACTGACAAAGCTGAGTCAGTCGGCACCAGCGGTCAGCAGGAGCCTGGCGTGGTCGGCGCCAGCCAGGTGTGGTCAGCGGCTGGGGACTAGGCAAGCCCTGGAGGCAATAGAAGACAACTAAGTAGGAGGCCTGGTCAGCTGGTAGCCAGGGGGAGTTGCAGAGGGGCAGACTGAGCCCCCAACTGGACATTGACACTACGATGGTCAGTACAGGGGAAGGCACGAAGGGGGAGGTGAAGGACATGCCCTGTACTCTGGGGTGGGTTTTAGCTCATTGAGCTCATGAATTCCGTTTGCACTGTTTAACAGTGCTGTGTTCTCTCTCTTCTGTTATTAAAAGGTTTACTTTCTACACTCAGACTCTGTGCTGGCGAGAGGGGAAGTATTGCCCTTTGGGGCGCCCAGAGGATAGTGTGTGATTTCCCAGGTGACTGGGTGGGGGCTCGAGCCAGTTTAGTGTTGTATCATTGACAGGGACCCCTAGATATAGAACCCGGCCCTTGCTGCTGCCGACTCTGGCAGAACGGTTACATAAGCCTCAAGCCAAAGAGGTTGGGAACCACTGATCTAGAGTTTCTCCCTGAGTCTCAGGTCAGCCCCACACATTTAACCTTTAATATTAGGGAGCATGGGAGAGGAGCTGGGTAGTAGAACATTTGGGAATGGAGAGGTGATACAGAGGGCATGCAGGCATGACAGGGATGGAGATAGAGCAGGAGCCAATGAAATACATCAAGGGCAATAGAGCAGGGTAAATGGAAAGGATATCCTTCTTGTCTGGTGGCTGATAAATCAGTTTTAGCTGCTTGGAGATGAACAAGCCTCCTAAGATTTGCAGGAAGAGGAGAGGGATGGGTTGGCTCCAAAAGTGCATCCTAAAGACTATTAGGGAGCAGTGGGGGGTGAAGGCAGCTGAGCCTCCTAAGAGGTTCCAGGGACCTGGCATCTGTTTGTATTTAGAATCTATTAAAACAGATCAGCCAGAAGTGCATCACATTTGGCCCACATTTCAGCAGGGGGGAGACAATGGGCCAGAACCCCTCCCATGGCAGCACCTGGCACAGTAACACATGCCTCTGCTGAAATAATAGACTAAATTTGAGCCTAAATTACTCATGTAAGTGTCAAATATTATGTTGAATTTTACGTACGATAACAGAACCAAGGGACAAAGCTGAGAGATATCTGTGTGTAAATACTTGAGATAACATAAAAGTAGAGTTATTAAAACGGTGACTAAGATTGAAATAATAACATTATAAAGGAACAATCAAAGAAAAAAGCGTGCTAGACATCAGGAGAAAATGCTCACTTTAATGTGGAGTAGACAGTGCTCTGCCAAGAGAGGTCACTGAGGCATCATAACTAGAGATGCTGGAGAGTAATCTAGAAAAATGCTTAAGGGTTTAATGTAGAGGACAAGATTGTACTTCTGAAGAGGGAGTGACTGGATAATGTAAGAAAATCCTTTCCATCCCTAGCATGTAAGATTTTTCAAATGATTCCATGTAGTTTCATTATTGAGTTTCCAGATGTGAAAAAGCTAGTTGATTGATCTCTGTCTGTATAAATAAAATAACAGAAATGTATTGGGTAGAACTTTTTGGAAATTTCCTAGTGGAATATTTTTTCCATCAGAAAATGCTGATTTGTTGAATGAAAAACATTTAACGAAAACATGCTGCTTTGGTGAAAATTCTTTTTAAAATGTCCACACACAAAAAAAATTTTTAATAGGGGAAAAAATGTTCCATTTCAGTCTTTGTGGACAGGAACATTTAAATTTTCAATTTCAAAATGACTTTTAATTTCAATATTTTAAAACAGTGTATTATAAATTATAATATAGAATGGAAAAAAGTTGATGTTGGAATGAAAGGTTTTGATTTTGACAAAATGAAACATTTTGATTGACCCAAAATGCAAAAAGTTAGCTTATGGGATTTTTTTTTTTTAGTTCCATTACAGAAAAGGAGAAATTCCAAATAAAACTCTTCTTGAAAAAACAGAAAGTCCAGTTTCCAGACTGTCTGCTGAGACGGTTGATGGGATTTGGCCACAATGGACCCAGGGAAGGAACAGTCCAACATAAGTTTTTCTCTCATGGTGTAGAGCCAACTTTGAGACTTTTAACCTCTTCCTCTCCTTACTTCAAGCCTAACTTGGAAAAAGAGACAAGGCTGGACAAAAGAGGTTGAAAGGTTGGGATGACTCTGCCCCAGAATATTTCTCAGTTATAGATTCATTACCATTCACAGCCCACACATGTTAGGCCAGCAATTCCAGGACTAAGGTCAGTTTTGGGGCAGAAAAGGTGAAAGCTGAGTCATATTTTTTCACTGTTTCCTAAACTGTGTTCTGTACAGATCAGCTGTATTGCAATGTGTGGCCCATTGAGTTTACTATCCTGACAGTTTAGGTGCCGAGTAACTCAAAATGCCACCTTGGTTATATCAGCTGCAGTATCTGGAATTATTCTGGAACACTAATATTTAAAGGGCAATTTGCAGAGTGAAAACTCAACATATACCAACTACTGCATATTAATCATAAATAACTGAAAAATATGTGATTGCTATAATGCAGAATTTTACATTATAAAGAAATGGGGGTTACAATAGTCATAACTGAAATATACACTTTGACATTGTTCCGAGGGAATGATTGAGTATGCAAAAGCCATAAATCAGATTTTCCTAAATTTCTAGGGTTTTCTAAAAGGCCTTCTTCATCTTTTCCCCTCTCAATGAAATCACGCAGAAATATTTCACTTTCTAGGAAGACAGGACATGGTCAGTACGAAGGAGAAGAAGTAGACATTTCTTATTTACTTAAAATTTTGTCTTTTAAAAGATAAAAAATAATAAAGTTAACATACTTGTCCTGGAGACATACTGCTTTAGGATTAGTATCTAATCACACTGGATCCTTAGACAACTGGAGGAAAAACTCCCAAGATTTTTATGGTTTAATGTACAGTAGTTAAACTGGGCAGATGCTGACATGGTCAGATAAGATAACTTTATCAGCCATATCAAAGTGGAAACTCCTAGTTAATGTAAAGGCTGATCCTGCAGTTTTTACACTGATAAACTTGAAGTCCCACTGAATTTAATGAAAATTTTGGATTAAGCTCTTAATGGCGAGGAGACTAATTCAGCCCTTGTGGAATATTAGTGTGCTTCCCCAGAGCTAAATATAACCTGACATCTCTAAGGAACTAGCAACTTGAATAAAATTTATATCCAGTCATGTATCTATTTTTAAAAGCAGTGTGGTACAGTAATTAAGGAGAAATTATAATTATTCTTCTCTGTGGAGCAATAGCCTTATTTTATTGCTTTTGGTATTCTTCTCACCTTTCTTTCTTACCTCTGTTTTATTTCCCATTCCGATATTCTCAGTTCTAGTCTACACTAAAGAAAGAGTTTCCATAGTTTTCCATAGCTAGTTATACTTAAACACACTTGGTTATCATAGCCTGTATAGATATTGTCATCAGGAGGGGCTTTACTACACACACAGGCTGACACTTTATGAATCAAAGGAAACATACATGACAGTCTTAGGTCTGCCTAAGAACACTGTTTTTGGAAACAACAATATCCTCTTTCTTTCAATATGTGCATAGATTTATGGCTCATCGTTTGCACCGCTATACATTTAGTTTCTGGCCTCATTCTCACACTCTAGTAGACAACCTTGGGTGCTGGAAAGGCAGCCCACCCAGTTGTTGGATACAGTCATTCAAGTAATTCAGTAATAACCACTCTTATTGTTGTGGGAATTTTCATGTACTACCTTTATAGCACCACACTTGTGCATGGTCCTTTTACAATACAAATGAAAAATTGCCTCCTGCCAAAAGTATATAATCTAAGGGCCCTTGTTCACACTGAATAATATTTGAAGTCAATGGGGCATCTTGCCTGAATAAATGTTGCAGTTTCAGGACTTAAATTAAGGCAGTGATAAACAAAACCAAACGACAACACAAAGTTGAGTATGAGAGGAAAAGGTGAGGCAAAGTATAATAGAGTGTGCAGTCACTTCAGAGGTCAATGTAAAGGTGTTATGAGCATGAAGTGTTGTTCAAATAAATTTTTGTTGTTGGAGAGTGAGGATTGTCAGTCTTCTGACATACCAGAATTTCAACTGACACAAGTCTAAAGGGAGACCTGTCCAGAAATCCACAGAAGGAAGTATGTCAAGTAGCCTACAGAAGAAATAAAGCAGAGAAAAATAAGATCCAGAGAGTTCATGGGGGAGAAAAATAAAGTTGGAGTGGAGTAATCATTTGCTATTCTTGTTCTGGAACTTTAGATAATCTGGTAGGTTCAAGCCATTAAGCATTTTGAACATAAGGATTGAGATTTTTTATTTAACACGGTTTTCTATTGGGAGCCAAAGAGAGTGAAGACGGGTCTGGTATGTTTGCAGTATTCCATGTTGTGACATGGAAAATACATTAACCTGTTTTGTCTAAGTTTCATTTGATTGATCGTAGGTAATACATTGTGGAAAAGACTTTGGATAGAAAAGTATATTCCACTAGAACAGGAACTCACATTTGATTTTAGTCAAAACGGGTTGTTTTTTCCCTACACAGTAGTAGTATAATTGACAACTTATTATGCGGTGTAGTTGTAGCCATGTCAGTACCAGAATATTAGAGTGACAAGGGGGCGGGGGTGATTGAAGAGAGGGCTAGTGGGTTACAAAATCGTTGTAATAAACCATAAATTAGGTGTGTCTGTTCAGTCCATTATTTTTAAATTTAGATACTCTTTTTGTCTATGACTGCAAAGGCATCAAGGGACCACTCTTCCTTGAATGGTTCGTTATAATATTTGCTAACAGCTTTGCTAAACAATCTGTTTCACCTTGTATTTAGTTGGGATGCTGGGAGTTCCTTTCCCAGACGTGAAGAAGAGCTCTGTGTAAACTTAAAATCTTGTCTCTGTCACCAATAGAAGTTGGTCCAATAAACCCACCTTGTCTCTCAGATGATTATAAATCAACCTATGCCAAAAATAGGCTGGGTACTTTAAACCCAGCAAAGTGTCTGCTACATTGTGATTGATAGAAAAATCTGTGGTGTTCTCTGGAGGAATGGCCAAGTTCTCTATCCACTCAAATGACACATTACACTGTTTTTGCTACAGAATTCCAGCAGCACACCCTGGACATGCTAAAAAGGGATGGATTCCTTTTTTTATCAAATGAAATTTTATTTAGCATAGAACGATAGCTCTCTAAACCTGTCATTCCAAGTTAACTGCTCTGTAATAGCTGCTGCTCCTGGCTTCACCTCTGACTTTAAACTAACAGGCACATTATTAAATGGATGGTGGTGATTGATTGGCAAGGGCTGTGGTGAACTCCACCAACAAGACCCTTGGAACCTGCCTCCCTGCCTGCCTGTCAGAAAGCATGCCAAATTCAGGCTGTACATCACGAAGCAAAGCTCTTCCATTCAGTCAGGCTTTTGACTACAGGTTATTACTAATTTGTTTGGTTTAATTGGATGTTTGGGGTTAGACAAGTTTCTATTGAAGGTGGTTCATTGCAGGTTATTCTTGCTTTAATTGTAACAAGGCCTACTTATAATTGCAATAGGTACTACATAAACTAAGAAAGATATAAACCAGCCTGGCAATGTCTGTTGAATAAGAAACTGCTGGCTTTGTATAGTAAATTTTCAGAGCAGAGTTACCCTTTGAGGGTGCCCTCTCAAAAGGAGGCATTAACAGCCCCTGCCAATATCGATCCGGTGCCACCCTGCAGGTTCTCATGACACAGGGATGATTTTTAACAAACATTTTTTTTCCTTTAAATGAACAATAGATGCCAAAGATTGGAAAAAAAAGTTATTTTATGTAAATTTTGATAATTACTTTTTGTTTATATCTCATTGGCTTTTATAAATATAATTTTCATATCTCTCTGCTCCTCTGGGTTAGTAGACTTATTTTAAAGGAAGTAAGCATTGTTCACTTAAATTCACAAATTCTGACTGCTGGAGTCCTTGATATTTCAAATTCCAACTGTAGCAAGACATCACTTAAGTGAAGTAAAAATTGCTGGCTTTGACCAATTTGACACTGCATGCCTACTGGGAGCGAAGTCCAATCTGCTACTAAATAGCTGGATGCCATTTCATTCATTGATATTTGCACTGAAAATTGCTGTTAGGTTGCTATTTCTTCCGCTTGAATGAGAAAGTATATAACTGATGCTAAATGCAAGAATATTTCTTTCTGTAACAGCAAAAAGAAGATAGAACCATAGGAGGTACAGTTAATTACAGAAACAAATTAACTGACCATTTCTGGCCTACATTTCCTATAGATCTGAATTTGTTATTTTTCACTGATCAAAATAATGACATAGCAGTTATGCATATATTCAAATGCAAGTCATTTGTTGTTCACTAGAAAAGAAAGAGAATCCAAGATCCCATGATATTTTGAATGCTAATCCTTCTCTTTAAAGAAAATGAAACAGTCTCTTTACTGTCAGTTGCAGTCCTTTAGGACAAATGTGTACTTTGTGCAGAAAAGTTATCAAAATGCTTGCATGTAGAAATGTGCTTAATTGAGAGATTACTTCTAGAATACTAGTGCAAAATTTGTCTCTTCAGAGACAAAATTAGCAAAGCATTTCTTTTTAACCAAAGGATAGCCATCCCCAAAGTGCTGCCTGCATTCTGATTATGATCAAAAGTGTATTTGACTATGTACAGTCCAGATTCAGAAGTTATTAGAAGAACTAGCACAAACAACTCTAGAAGTACTGCAAAGCTTTAATTAGGATGGAAGTCATCTCAGGGGAGTTGCACATTAAAAATAAAGTCTAAATTACATTTTTTTTAACCTGAGTCTGATATATTGGAATATAAGAAAAAATTGGGAGAGACCCAATCTGTAAATGCCTGACCGGAAACTAAATAATGAAGCTTAGCAACAAGGGTGTAACATTATTTTCTTGGCAACTATGCAGCATACTGAATAGGACTTTAAGGATGGACAATGAATGCCAATATTTGACCTGCTTTTTAAGATGTTCTAAACTAGCACAATTTAATTGGGATCAGATAATTACTCAAAAGGCTATTCTGAGTGCATTATCATCCTCCCATGTCAGTTCTGCCTACCTTGTTATCCTGACCTAGTTAGTCAAAAAATTGTCACAAAAGACTCTCTCTCAAAGAAAAATAATCTCTGTGCTGTTACTCTGAGCCTGAAGTCCAAGTCCTGAAATAATGAGGAGATCCTGTTGCTGAGGAACCTTTCTTTAAAAAAAAAACCCCAAACCAACAAAATCTATACTGCCCAGATTTGTCTGTCACAGTAATATGAGGGATATTTTAAAAACCTTACCCAGGAGGGTCTTTATGGATTTCGTTCACTAATCTCGTGGGCATTGTTTGCGAAATGTACCTAGTAGCCCCTTCCTAAAGCTATGCTGCAGACTATATGTGTTCTTGATGATTCCCTTCCAGTTATCATCTTTGGGGAAAATATGTGTAAAGAGTACTTTTAGAACTACACTGCATTTGTGTACCACAGAGAATATTGTTGTACAGTTTATTCTGATTTTCTTTTCCATGTTGTTGGAAACTGCACATGAGAAATAGCTTCCTGAATATTAGTTAAAATCAGTGTGATCGCTATGGCATATGTCTAGGAGCTATTGCTTGTACCTTTCGTTAGCAATGAGAGAAGTAGACAAATTAATATGAATAAGAAATTGCTTACATTCTTTACAATTTAAGTCCACTCTCAAGGCTTCAAGGTTTTAGTAAAGTGCTGTGTGTAGAGCAACCAACGAAGAAAAAATCATTCACAGAGAGGTGAAGTCTTTGGAGAAGAATGTGGCTGTCTTTGGGTGGGTATGGAAGGAGCAATCACTGGGAGCCTTCTCCATTCCAGGTCCAAAAGGCATTCACAATTGGTGGGGGACTGAGTCACTTCACTAGGCTAGCATCATTGCTAGGTTTCCCCAGATAAGGGAGTCTCCTGCCTTTCTGCTTGGGTGTCAGAGTTCAGAGTGTAAGAGTTCCCTTTCCTGCCTTCCCCCTTCTGCACAGTCTGCCATTACTCCTACAAAGACTCTTTTGGCAACATGGCCCCTTCTCACTAATTATCCCCTTCCCAAAGTCCTGCCAGTGGCCACATTCTGTCCCTTTACACACTGTACTTTTTCACATTGTACATTGGCAAAAAAAAAAATCATTGGTCATTTCTGTAATCTTAATCAGGAGTTCATTCTACACTCTAGTTAGTGTTTGTGACATCTGTGGTATAGCAAGGGCAGAGGGCAGTAGAAAAGTTCTGGAAGGGAGGTATGTAAATTCTATTCCCTATAGACCAGCCAGAGTCATTAGAGGGCAATTAGGATCAGCTGACACCAATTAAGGCCCCACCCAGGTGCCTATAAAAACCCTCTACTCCTCAGAGACAGGGTGGGAGTTGAAGGTGTGTGGTGTGTGGGAGAGAGGTGGAGCCCTGAAGAAGGTACTGGGCTCAAGAAGCCAGAAGAATAGAGAGGGGAGAATAGCCCAGGGGAAAAGCCTGCAGCTACAAGTATGGTGCCAGCAGCACATAGCTGCTACTCAGAGGGCCCCTGGGCTGGGACCTGGAGGAGCGGACGGGCAGGCCTGAGTCCCTACCCCTTTCCCTGGGAAGAGGGGGTAACCAGCGACGTCCTAGCCCACTACAAGAGGCAAAAGTGCGAGACCCACTAGGGAGAAGCCGGCCATTTGTCACACATCCATTTGCCTGACCACACACGGTTTTATATCATGTATGTTTTGGGATTACAACAGAAACAAAACAATATTCTTGTTCAACCCCACACGTGATATCCTGTGTGATGTTTTTAAATGCAGGCAAAATAAGATGTTGGTGACAGCAGCTTTGGCTTCCTCAAAGGAGATCATTCTGTAGCCAGAAGGCAGTCGTGGTTCTCAGTGGATCTCACATCATTCTATTTAAGTGTTTCCATTTTTCCTTTCCCATCTTTTATTACTAATGGCAGATTTGTCATAGGATTTTAGGTATACCTAAAAGAGTATAGGGTGGTTTAATATGGGTGGATGAGAACAGTTCAAAACAATAGATTCTATCCACCCTTAAAAAAAAAAGTCAAAGGGTGTTCGCAGAGGTGTATGTGAATATTCAGTGAGGGTACATGCATGAATGCCAGGTGACCAGATCTGTGTTCGGATGGGCTCTATATGTTGCTGTGGTGGTGTAAACATTTAGGTGCAGAATAACACATGAGCTTGTGCTGGCTTTATAATCTGTGGTAATCAGTACTACAGACCCACAAGTGGAGGTAAATCCTGGAGGAACAGTCAGCAGAGCACAGGGAAGGATGTCTTTGGGGTACTCCCAGGGAGGGCCACTACTGCTCTCTAATATGGATTTATTTGGTGGGCAAGGGGTTGGATGATAAGCTTTCCTGCCAAACACACGCAATACATCAGGGACCAACAAAGAGCCACACCTTAACGCGTAAGTGTCTTGTACACGAGAAGATACACATAGACCTCAATTTGAACACAATGGCAATGACACATGCACATGTCCTTAATTTAGCTGCAATGAAGGCTTGTGTGGTTGTCATCATCTAACTTATCAGAATGAGTAAAATGAACTACTGAAATATATCAGAAAGTATCAGAAATTTGGAAAGAAACAAAAATGTAACAACGCTCTCCTCCCACAAAGCGTCCTCTCATCTAGTGCTATATCAAACCCAGCTTAATTATAATACTTATGAGAGTAACTTGCCCTCATTTCACATAATTGTCAGAAAAGAGAAAATATTCTGCTTTGTTCCCTTCTGCTATTTTTCCATACTGGTTTGTATGGTATATTTATTAAATGCAGAGTAAGCGGTCGGAATAAAACAAATGTCAAAATATTTGGCTTCAAAGCTGTTTTCCTTTTTAGTAGGTATAACTCATTTCTCAATGGCTTTTAAGGTGTAATGTTAAAAGAAGAAATCATATGCTCCTTTATCAACATTTTCTTAATTGTCACCCACATGTGAACACAGAAACAGCATTTTACTAGCTGCCAGGCAGATGTCACTCACATAATTTATAATGTGACTAATTAAAATGAATGAGCTTGCTATAATGTTCTCTGCACTATTTGCTGGATGAAAGTTATTAAAACATTTAATGTTGCAACCATAAACTTCATAAGCAAAGTAATAATAAGCATGCATATTTAATGTGATGCAAATCTGCTTTCTGCCAAAGTTGAAGTAGTTTTAGAACTTCTTAATGTCAGCAGAACGTTTGTACATTTTGGGTTATGTTTGTTCAAAACAATTCTCTGGATTTAGCTTGTCCCAAGCAGCTTCTTCAAGTATGCATTCCAGCCAAGCCCATCCTTCAGATGGCATTATCTTTATCTTAAACCATACAAGCGGGTCTGTATTGACTTCTAAATGTAACTCACTGCGTTGGTATCTCACGTTATTTTCTTAGACAGTCGGAGAGAAGAAATTATTAACTGAGTAACAAATGTTAAAGAACATTGGAGCTGTCAATGTTTCCAATGTTTTTTTGTTTTTTAATGTCATTTTCACAAAGTGCTGTAGGTTATTTGGTGCTAACTACATAAATGACTCTTATCACCACTGTATATGAAGCACAATGGAAAAATGCATTTCTGTGCTTTATCACAGTCATTGAAGGGCACAGAGCTCAAAATGGCTGATAGAAGTCACCAAGTCTTCCGTCATCATCAAACTTAGCCTAATAAATGCCTCTTGTTACAAATCCTGTAATATATACTGCTGGCGTGTGATCGTTCTGCTAGCACAAAGCATCAAACTAATTAGCAACAGCACACATGCAAATGATGCTGTTCATTTTAAAGAACTTTGCATAATACCCCTATGATTAGTAAGGCAATTACAATATCAGTTGCATGTCATTATTAATCATTTTAATAACTTCTGTACTCTAAGTTTAGCTCATTTTAAAGTCCTAAATCTATTTTTTTTTCTTTCTATAATATCCATGAAGCACTTCAGATTCTTGTCCCCCTTTTTTTCTCAGCCTTCTTTTTTTTTATCTTTGTCTTTATTAATTTTTCAGGTGAATGATGCCAGCCAGCTGTATAATAACAAATATTTTAACCTGAACTGCTTATGAGTAACACTTGGTAGATCTGCAATATGCAAAAGAAATGGTTGAAGAACAGACACCTCTTTATGATTTGCTAATTCGAGCCTTTTAGATCATTTGATTAATGAGTTTCTTTTATTGTATTTTAAGCATAAAAGGAAGAGGAGAAATGTTTAAATTGAAACCAATGAAGGGAAAGGCATTAAAAAAGACCCCACACACAATTTCAAGCACACACAGCAATCTAATGAGGTTCAGACCATTGTTTACTGCTCATTGGCACAGAAGAGTAAGATTTGGGTCCTAAGGAAAATACACCTCAGTGCTGTATTTACAGGGCTACATTCTGAGAGACCAAATGTATTTTCCCAGAGCTGCATAGAAAAGCATCTGGGGAAAGGTACCAGCAGCAGGCCTTCCAGCTAACTATGAATGCAGAATCTATGTTGTGCTTTACATATTAATGAAGCTGCACACTTAGCTAACTGATTTCCTTAGCTTACTGATTTAAAAATTTACAATACCTTCTATCTTCAGGAGAGAGAGCTGGCATGACTTTGCAGCGCTCCCTCCTTTTCTGATATTCTCCTTTCATGTGACCTTCAGACCCTGTTCTGAGATGAGAAAGAAAAGCCAAAGATATTGCAGCTGAAGATTCGCTGTAGGTGCAAAGGGTGAATCCTTTTATGGTTTGCTTTAGAAGGGCACATGGGATGCAGGTTTAAGTTAAACAATTAAGGTAGAGGCAGCTTCCAGACACAATGCTTGCCAAAGTACAGACCTATTGCCATTGAATATGGGCTGTGATCCCCGATGCAGCCCTCCACGCTCCAGTGGAGTTCTGTTGAATTCACTGGGACTTTACATAGCAGGACTCAGCGTCTATATTTCCAAAAAATGCTTCGTCTGAGAAGAAGACTATATGGTTGGCTCCTCCCACTCCCTGCTACTCCCTGTCTACTTGTTCGCATTGGGAAATAGCAAGCCTTTGCTCTCCAACCCACATCTGGACTCAGAATCTGAGCTGGGGGGTATGGAGAGGGTCTTTCTCCCTTATTTCCCTGAGTGGATACGTGAGGCAATGTCTCTTTTTCACCCCTGAGAAATTCTGTATGTGTCTCAGATGGCAGATTAGTGCCTGCCATGCACTCTTTCCTCCAGCAAGCGTCCCTAACAGCCACTGTTTTTTATTATAAAATGTTACTGCAGATTTCAGATAGTTAGCCAGAAACTGGAGCAAAGTGAGTGCTCAGAAAAGGTATTTTCCTATTTTGCTGCTTGTCTTTGAGCTTTAAATCACATACCGAAGCACATTCCTGGCACATCTCTATAGTGAATCAGCATGGATATTTTAGATATTGAAGAATTTTGCAGTGCCTCAATCTTGTTACTTTCCTTTCCCCAAGGATTACAATTTAAGCAGAGCAAGAGATATGGGTAGTCATTTTTTAACTTATTCTCCTGTTCAGACAGCATGATGCAGGCTTGATAGGGAACAATGCTTTAGTAAAGAGTAGAAAAAAGGCTAAACATCACCATGTTCTGTAGGAGTACTCTTTTATACCCTCGTTCACATGCTTTTTCAAGTCAGTGCATTCTTCAGTAAATTCTTAGTTATTAGGAGTTAATTCTTGGTTGGTTCTGTCAGCACTATTTACTGTATGCAAACAATATGATATAAGTAATTGCTCTCAAACTGCAGTTTTAGGGGCTACAAAAACTAGATTTGATCAGCGTTTACAGTTAGGATTTTATGATACGCTACTATGGAAATTTTTGAAGGCTGCCTCAAGATTCTTTCCTCTTTCTCTTTCAAATCCCTGACTTTAAACTAGAGCTGTTCAGAGGACAGCAACTCCCCTTTGGTGGCACCTTTCCAAACTTATTTTTGTGTTGCACTGGAACAAAAGCAAAATCTTCTGAATTCTGGAATTGTGTTGGCTGAGCATTTCTAGTTTCCCTCTCTCCCATCTTAATCAAAACTTTGTCTTTTTCATCAAAACCAATACATTTCCACAAAAAGTTTTGGCGTCAATAAAAAAGCATATTCTGGAGAAATTTAATTTTGTTGAAAATATTCCAACCAGTTCTACTTTAACAGTCAACCTGTCCTTCCTTCTAACTGATGGATTGTCAGCACCATCCTCTCCCGAGCCCATCAGTAATGCTCCAAGGAGTGATGATGATTATTTTGCTCCTGATGCGGCTCCTAAAGGATGATTTACAAAGCAAATAAGAGACATGGTATCTTGCCCCATAGAGTTTGCAATCTGGCTTTAGACGTGATGTAATGAGTAAGAGCAGTAAGCAAGCTGAGGAGAAAGAAAAGGGGAAAGGGAGGATAAAGCTTAGAATACTAAGGTTTCTTGGTACTTAAGTCCACTATGAATGTCTCAATGGTACCACTGTTTCTTTCTTATTTGTAATATTTTCTTAGTCTTCTCCTTTTTTCACTCTCTCTTTTGCCTCTTGTCTTATGTGGGAGGGGAGAGGACACTGAGCTAATGTAAGTTGGATAAAATTGGTAGAAGACAATATGAAGCACACTGTGAACAGAACCCTCCAGAATGTTACTAGTCCCCACTGGCCAGCAGAATGACAGGATTAGCCCTATCTCCAATGTGGATCCTGTGGGAGGCAGCACATTGACAGCTACTAGACCATCACTCTGGTGCTCTTTGCTACTGCACAGAATACACATAATAACAGAAAAAGCCCAGCTAATTGTGTTACTCGTTGTAATGAATCCAGTGCACATGTGCCAAGATAGGAGAGAGAGTGTGCAGTGGCTTCTCTCCCAAGAGTAAGTCACAAGTTCATTTTATATTTTTTTAATATTTTGTAGCATGGAAATGCATGGAAAAAATGCAAACCTGGGATGTTCAGGGAATGACTGAAAGTATGGGAAACCTGTCATATGTAGCAAAAACAACAAGGGTCCTTTCTGTAGGCATAAGCTTTCAAGGGCTGCAACCCACTTTGTCAGATGCAAGTAGAAATCAGATAGGGGGTCTCCATATACATCCAAGGGTAAGGAACAACAATGGTGAGGGGAGGTGTTTCTTATCTTTGGATATTGTTTTTGCTGTATACAGACTAACATGGCTACCCCTCTGGAACTTGTCATATGCAGAACATTTTCCTTTTCACGATAATGTGGATCTTGTTACATTTATTATTCAGGATAGAATTTTAGATACTTTCCGTATAAAAATTCAGCACCTTGTTCTGATACTGCTGCATGCACAGAACTGGCAGGCTTCAATGGCAGCTCCACATGCGGAATAGCACATGCAAAATGTTTTTGCAGCATTTAGACACATTTGGGTAGGGCTGTGTTTAGGCCCTATGGATTCATCAGAGTCCTTTTTACAAGTTTTTCTTCCACTTTCTAACTAAGTTACACAGTGATTCAAAGGAGCTCTCGCTTTGCCAGTCATTTCTGATGTTAAAGACCTTACAAACAGGAATTAGGATTCATTAACCTCCAAGACAGCCTCTTAAATTTTGCTGTATCAAAAGAGAGACACGGCCATTTCTGTAACTTCTTGTGAACATAGTTCACATTTATTCAAATCTGTCACCAGTTGAGACTCATAACTTACACTAACCCCTCAAATTGCCCATTTTCCTTTGTCGTCTATACACAGAAAATTGCTGCAAAATTATCAACTTTCACATTCACATCATTATTCCTTTCTGGATTGGATCCATGTGCAAATCAACAAAGAGGCAAGAAGTATTACAAAGTAGACTTTCTGATAGCTATTCAATATTGATAGAAAAATGAAAGTAGAAAAGATAGCAGCCATCTGTTGTTTAAGCCAACCAAATTGTATGTAATTGTAATTGCTCTGTAAGGATTGTGCCTTTAGAAACAAACACATGCACATTTGTCGATGGTAGAACCTTTCTCTACCTGCAGTAGAATGAGTATTCATTATCCCACCTTTCTCTGCTAGTGCAATATTTTGAAAAATGATGATTCCAACAAAAAACATGAAGATTTTAAACAACGTAGCCCACTGACGTATCCTCTTTACATTTCTTCCTAAAGTGGACAAACGGTTCTGATCTTATACAACAATCAGCTGACAGGCAGATCATATACAGAAGTCTGTACCAGGCTACACACTAATTGACACAGTTGATTCCCAGGTTTCCTGCAATTTAGTATCCTCAGTTAGAGGCAACTGACTGCAGAAAAAAGTCCAACTGTGGAAAAAAAAGTGCACATGCATTAGAGGTCAAGAAAAAGTCACTTGATTTTATTGAATCTCAACCCTTCCAATTCTTTCAAGCGCGTGTTAGATTCAGAGGCCTCCAATTTGGAGAGATCAAAATCATTTGAAGTCAAACGTTTCATTTGACAGATAGTAGCAAAATTTCCAAAGACAGGTAAGTGCACCGCAGATACTGCAACTGGTACTGCTCTCAACTACCATTAATACAATATATCTAATTACATTCCTAGACAAAATCTCCATTTAGATGGAGTTAAGATTGAGAGCACATACCAATAATTTTGAATAAAAACAAACTTTTTCTAAGAGAGAGGGGTTAAATTTTAAAAAAATACAAACATTTAAATTATGGAATTGCACATTTAGGGCACCCAACCAGGCTTAATGTTGCTCTGTAGTAACATTATGCAATAAGCAAACAACTGTGATTAGTGAATTATAGCATGTGATTAGATTAAACTGTTTTTTTAAAGACACATTGGATTTTTTTTTCTCAAGTTCAAACGTTCTCAACACTTCTGACATTACGAGCTACACCTGTGTGCTGAGCAGCTACTGTTAGGCAGGCATCTTTGCCTTACCAAGAATCCTAAACCATTGTGTTATCAGACGTAACTCAATCAACCACTACCCTTATTCTACAGCTAATTTGCGTACCACAATTTCATTAGTTGTTTCAGGCAGACTGCACAGATGATGGATTACTTGACCCAACTGCCATAGTTCTTCAAAACCTCCACAAAACACACGTAGACCCCAAACACACGTAGATCCTCAATACAGCACACACCCCTCATTTATCAACCACAGAAATCCAGACATGTCTTTCAGCACCATGCAACCCACACACACACACACATCAACACAACTAGCACAGGTGGTTAAGGCTCTGTTTGTTTAGAATATCACCAGGTTCAGTACTTGTCTGAAGTCTGTTACTATCTGATTTTTAAGTTCTCAACCATTTGTAGTTATTTTAAACACACAACTTTATTAATTACATCCGTGTGACAGCATGGCCGTTCCGCTATTAGTGTGAGAGTAATTCCCAAGAAGACGGACAAATGGGAAGAATGCAGACGAGACAATCGAAGGTGGAGCACTGGTCCATGGCTAGGGTTCCTATGCACTCCACTGAGACACAAAATAATAAATAAATATATTACCTGACTCTCTAGTTTATCACATGGACCTCAACTCCACATATATAGCATGTTTGTGTGTATACAGCATGCCTATAGAATACATTATTTGGGGCTTTCTTAGTGTTGTGCTTTCAAAGCATACTGAATGGTGCAAAGATTTTTTTTTTAAAGCCTACTGAGAACATCACATCTGGTAGTAAATGAGTAAACTAGTAAACATGTTAAAATCCCTTTAAATAGTAGTAATTGCCAAACTAGTTCATGTATGCAAAGTGTGACTTCCCCTTCCCCCCCACCCCCCAGATTCTCCTCCTACCTCGCTTGTTTTTTTTCCAGCATATCTTTTGGACCATCCTCCTCATCCCCCGTCTATCTTTCTGTGGGAATTCCACCTGGCTCTTCCTTTGTTTTCCTTCTCTTCTCCCCATGCAGCTTATCTCTGGGGAATCTCCTCTGCAAACACAAATTCAACTACCATCTCTATGTGACTCATAGATCTACCTATCTGTTCCACACCTGTCTTCTTTCCAAACTAAAATCTCTGCCTCTCTCTCTGACATCTCCTCATGAATGTCTAGCAGTCAACTCAAGTGCAACATAGCTAAAACAGAGCTCTTAATCTTTCTTCCAAGCCCTCCCCACTAACTCCTTTCTTGATCACAGTGGACAACATTGCCATAGCTGCCTGTCACCCAGGCCTGTAACCTGAGCATTATCTTTGACTTCTTCCCATTCAGGCTATATTTAAATTTTGCAGATTCTTTCTGCATAACATCCTTAAGAAATAGCCTTTCCTATCTATCCAGACTGCTAAAGCTGTTCTCCAAGCTCTCATTATTTCATATCTTGATTACTTCAACATCCTTTTCTCTGGCCTTGACAAATGCAATCTTGCCCTCACTCCATATCCATGTCCATTAAAAATGGTTCTATAGAGATCATTTTCCTACCCCATTGTTTAGATTGTCACCCCTTTCTTTGCCAGTCTATCAATCTATGTCTATCAATCAGACATAAGCTACTTGTCTTCACTTTAAAGGCCCTTCATGGTCTATCCCTACTCTTTATGGTAAGTCTCATTCTGTACTGAGATGTTAACTTCTGCCCCTGATCAGCCCATAATGCCAGCTTCCATCACCCACTTGTTAAATTTTCAAACAAGCACCTTTGTGCTTTTTCCATTCTGCCCCTCATGTTTGGGAGGTTCTCTTTTTCAAACATCTACAAAATTAACTCATTATCCTCCTTCAAAACACTCCTTTCAATGCTGCCTGCAAAAACTTGACATTGGTTAGGCTGCTGGTGTGCTGAGACCACAGTCTGTCATGCCTACTATCTGACTGTTTCTTTGTACGCCCCCCTCTGTCTACTCTTTGGGACAGGCACTGTTTGTTAGTTCTGTGTTTGTACAGTGCCTAGCACAATGGAGTCTCTGTCTAGGTCTCCTAGGTGCTACGGTAATAAAAATAACAATAATAATAAATAATAAGGATTCTGCAGAATGCTACAGTGAGCTCACATATTTGTAAATGATGCTGTTAATTTTAACCTTCTTTTACTTTTAAAATGTTGCCAAGCATGCAGATGTTTTCCTTGTATATTAATCTCCTAACTCTTTATGTTCACCCTTTACGTTTGTTAATGGAATTCAGTCCATAAATTTGTTATGTAAAAACATGCTTCCATTTGTACCACAATGTTTTATAAGCTGAAACTAAAAAGTAAAAGCATTTGTCTTGCTTTCCTATGATGTTACAATTGCCTTTTGTACTTGGTAACAGCAGAATATGTAGCAGTAATTCAAATATCCTACATTAAAAAGAAAATAGAATGGAAATCCTGATTGTTATCTGCCAGTAGGATATACTGTATGAAGCCAAGGTATTCAGATGAGTTAGGTGGAGATATGCAGTTTGCAGGGACTCTACCAGTAGCAGGGAATTGTGTAGCTTAATGGACACTGATGGTTTAGCTGAACAATTGTTTTCTGACTTGTATAGCTATGATTCTACATTATTTTACCATCTAATGCTTGCACAATCCTTTTTATGTATGGCAAAGAGGTTAGGGTGATTAGCTGTCCCAATTTTATAGGGGCAGTCCCGATATTCAGGGCTTTGTCTTATATAGGCGTCTATTACCCCTCACCTCCTATCCCAATTTTTCACATTTGCTGTCTAGTCGCACTACAGGAGGTTCATTTTCAAGTTAACGACAGGTTCAAGGGGTCCAGCTAGCACATGCAATAGGTAGCAGCTGCTTGTGATTGATGTTTATTATCTGGCAGCATCTCAAACTTTCTTGTGCTCTGTGGGTTTTCCTAATCAAGCAGCTGCATAAGTATGTTGATTAAAAAATAAACACTTGGTTATCATGAAAATTAACCCATAACCCTTCATTTTATTAAGTAACAAAATCGTATGTATTATTGAGACAGTTGGGGAAAAAAACTTAAACCAAAAAGTAAGGTGGCGTTGTCATGTTCATAGCTATCTCATGCATAAAATTGGATGGAATTAAGAAAATTAGAAATACAGATAGAAAATCATGAAAAACTTCTTAGTGAGATTTGTTAAATGGTAGCATTGCCTCCCAAGGAGGGCGTGAAAGTCCTGTCATCCGAGACATTTAAAATTAGACTTAGAAAATAAAATGCAAACAGGAGCCCTGCAGTGGATGGAGTATGAACTATGAGCTTAATCTGGCAAATTGCTGAGCACCCACAACTCCCTAAGAAGTCAGGAGCATCTGAGAATACTTAATATTTTTGAAATCAAACCCTAAATAACGTAATATGGCTTTTTGATCAATATGTTCTTATGAAGTGCAATGATGGATTTAAAATTCTTTTTAGAGTGATTTTATTGTAAGTTTACACAATGAAAAAATAAAGCCCATACAACTTAATTCACTTACTATACAGCTATCCCTGAAGACATAAAAAGTAAACGGAAACTAGTAACTTATATCCTGTTTATTGTTAATTATTGCTCTTGGCGTTTTTGTTAATCATTAGGAAATCTTAAATTTTCCCGAAGAAACTTCCTAAAAAGCAGAGAATATTATCCCCAAGACACAACTGAAAACTGCAATGATTTATGGTTTTGATGGGGCAATGCAATTTTTGGTATATAAAATTCCCTGGATGAAAACTGCATGAGAAGTTAAATCACCATGATCTTTTTTTTTTTTTAAATGACAAGATTGATCCATATGAACAAGAAAGCAAGACTCCTGTATTAAATGGGTTATCTTCTCTATCAGTTTGTTGCTCAGTTAGGGAGCTAACTGCATGAGCACCTGCAACAAGACCTGGCAATAATCAGATCAGTATTCATTACAGAGGAGAAATGTATGCTGAAATGCGGGAATGGTTTGGTCTCTTGCCACCATAAATCATTTTCTTTACAACGTCTGTATTATTAACAAAGAGAACCTAGCAAAGTTATTGCATTAGTTTTGACTAGATTCTACCATCCATGGACTAGTTCTCTAGAATCTGTAAACCTCAAGAGATTTCTGTTCTCATCCGTTGCCTGGTTAATCTAATTCAACCCCAGATTCTATACATAAATACATATTTTTCCCCTTGAAATGGAGTTAATTCCCCACACACAAAAAATTACTAGACTCTTTACAATAAAGACTTGCTGGAGTGGAGAACTACAGTCTTATTCTCAATAATATAGTTTTGAAATTGAACATTAAGCCATCCTCCTTAATTGTATCCTGTTCGTATTTATAGTTTGGTAAACCTTGCACCTCCACATCTCTCATTTTATGGTCCCCAAAAAGTAGAACTTCACTGGGTGCAAAATCCAGCCTAATAACTTGAAAGAAAGTACATTTAAAATTAGACATATTGTTCAATACACTAATATATGAATACAAATATAATCACACAAAGCTGTGGTTTTTTATTCTTCCTTCCTTGTTTCGCTGGTAAGCATGGGTATGTCTACACTTGCAACTGTACACCGTTACATGTGCATTGTTGTGCCATAACCCCATTTTTATTCACATATGAAGCCCTTTCCTGAAGGACGGTCTAGTGTGCGAAAGCTAGAACACATGAGGGATGTGTGTATGTACATGCCTCCTCTGTGACACGGCCCCATACCCATTTTACAGTACAGTGTGGATGAGAGCAAAGGGAGTGTACCAGGTTGAGTATATTGATAGTGCTCCAGGGCCATTCCACATGCATTGATCCCTTTTCTCCTTGGACCCCCCTCCCTAACCCCTTGCCAGCAGTAGTAATGACCTGTACTGAGCACTTCAGCTATAATATATTGATCAGTAAAGGGGATCTTGGTCTGAGATCAGCTGCCTGGTCTCTGAAGCATACCCAGGTGCTGATCGATGTCAGAGGACCGCATCCTCCACAACTTTGCCTGCATTGGCAGGAACACTTATTTGTACCTGGAGTTTTCATGGAGGCTGGAGGAGACTGGCATTCAATGGACTCTGTCCCAGTGCCAGGAGCATAGGAAGCACTTCAGGCTTCTGTACGAGAGGGTGAAGGACTCCAACAGTTGCGCTGGGAGGGGACCTAGCACATGCCCATGCTTCCATGAGCTCAAGGGTTACAAGTACGGACCCTGAAGTGACTCTCAACTACCAGCCTCACTATAGAACAGGATGCCAATGAGAGGCAAGGTGAGGAGGCAACAGTGACTTCAGAGGAAGTGCTAGAGGAAGCTATTGAAGACATGGGGAAAGAGGAGAATACCTCTACCTTATGGACCCAGTTGAAGGATCCCTCTTTTCCCCTTCATCCCCTGTGGATCCTGCAGATCCAAAATCCAATGCTGGTAAGTTTTACAGAGGACCCCATCCTCTTCAACGATATTCCCTCTTGCTCTGGTGGAACATGCCTCCACCCACCCCCGCCACTACCATCCCATCTTTGCTACATCCTGCCATGGTCCTGGAGCAACACACAGCTCTAAATCAATTATTTTATTGAAATCCCATGAACCACTGTAATGCAGAAGGTGTAACAAGTTATTAATTAGCAGCCACTATGCCCCTGTGTCTGTACATTTCTCTGCCAACACTGACAGCAATAGCCCTGAGCTATGTGAAAAGGTTGGTGAGGAAAGAACAGTTTCATAACACTTACGGCTATGCAAAAACCCAACACCATTCCTCTCCCACCCCCACCCTCACCCTCTGTCTTTCTTTCATCTTATGAATAGGAG
>ML675610.1:48227214-48300909 GCA_007922155.1 Mesoclemmys tuberculata | reverse complement strand
AGGAGCTGCCCTGAAAGGGATTGGGTTGGCTTGTGTGTGAGCCTGCCTAGATCTGGGAAGGTATAGGGAACTGTTTAATTGTCCAAGAAAAGTCAGAGCAGCCCATTCTCTCTGTGACTATTCCAGATTTGTTGTACCATTCCCAGTCACTAGTGTCTGTCCCCTCCCCACACAGAGCCACTTTGCAGAAGCTGGGAGAAGCATCTGCTCCAACAGTTGCATAAACACAATGCCATTGCTCTTAGCAGTGGAAGGGTGACTAGCTTGCAAAGTTAATACCAAATTCAGGGACAAAAATACACGTCTTGGAGTCACTCTTTTTTCCATGGTCTTTTCAGTGCACTTCTCTGGACACAGGGGTCAGACTTTCTGGTGATGCAGAGGGTTTAGGAGTGAGTGGATATTTTCTGTGGTTCTTTGTTCTTCTTCCCCTCCATCTGATAGCTTTAAAACACAGTCAATTTCCTCTTGAGTTGCCACCCAGTCCTGCAAGCATAATTCAGCAAATTTTTGGTGTAGCAGAAGTTCAGATTGGTTCTTCAGATTTAATGGCAAGAAGAATGTGCTTGGGCCAACTTCTTAGCTCAGCAGACCCTTCCAATCAACATTATGTTGATGGGTCACCATTAGCAGAAACATCTCTCTGGCGTAGGTGGCTGGATGTCCTCCCCACTACTAGAAAGTCACTTCTCTTTTACATTCTGGAACCTTCAAAACTATTACAGCAATGTACAGTACCAGCACACAGTAAAGCAGTTCCTGAGTGTCTTTTGTGATGCGGGTGACTCTGGGATATTGCCCTGAGACAAGAGCACTGTCACCGCATATCAAAAAGGAGCATTGAGGACATGGGTATATGCTTGTGCGTAGTGTGCGTGGCAAAATGTGGACACTTGGTGCAGGTACAGGCTACATGTGCTAGCAATACACAGACAAGTATCCAGACAAGTATCCATGCCAGTGTAGATGAGGTCTAATTTTGGTGCTTTCTGAAATAATATTTCATTTTCAGGCTTGACAGTAGAAGCTGGTAGTTTTATAAAGGCAAGTTGAATAATCTATGAGTCAGGCACACCGACAAAATAATTATGATCAGAAGGCTCCACTTTAATGACACATAAATATTTATACACACGTAATACTGAAAATAATTTCATTTCATATGAAACATTTGGTACGGCATATGTACTGTGGCAGGGTCAGGCCTGACGGCTTTGCAAGGGTCCTGGAAGGCCGGTATGTTAGCCCCAGGCTCAACAGAGCTTTATACCCTGGGTGACTCAGCAGGGACCAGAGTAGTCAGTTGGGCCAGCTGGGGCTGCCTAACTAGTTAGGCCAGCTGGGGCTGCTCAGCCAATTAGGCCAGCTGGGGCCAATTAGGTAGCCCCGCCCCAAACACTTAAAGCCTACCTCACCAGACAGTCAGTGTGGAGTGAGGAGGGTGGAGTGAGGAGGAGAGGAGGTTGGAGGTTTACAGGTTGGAGGGTTCGCGGAGCAAGAGCCAACAGGGAGGAGTTGGCAGAGTCAGGGTACGGGCAGGCCGCCCACGGCCGGCAGGCCGCCGCCTGCAGCCTACAGAGGCGGGGGGGGGCTTCGCCTGCCATTTCCCCAGCACTTCGGGGCAGATCGGGTCCATTCGCTCCCCAAAGCCGTCCCCCGGCTGCACCACCGGCCGAGCCGGGAAAGCACGAGACCCACGGGGGGTGGACTACCTTTCCCCCCCCCCGGTGCCACCTTGCCACAGTACCCTAAAAGTATATTCTGCTAAAGCCCATGTATCACGCAATTTTGTCAGCAAGGCTCAACAACATATTATTTTATTTGTTCAAAAGGCGGGCAAAGTGTTCTGATCAATAACATAGTATTGAACTAGGGGAAGCGTATAGTGAGTTACCACAGGGACTGGTTTTCGTACCATCTTAATTTACATCTTCATTAACAAAGTGGAAGATGGAATAAGCACACACGAGTGAAATAAGTAGATGATACTAAAATGGGAGGGGTACTGAACACCAGCAAGTGTAGAGAAATAATAAAAAAGGGACCTAGGGATTACAAGTATGGCCTCAAAATAACATAAACAAATGTAAGCAAATAAATCTGCTGCAAAATCATGCAAAACCATTTGTCAATGGACGGAAATGTGATAAATCCTAAAAACTATACTGTGTGTCTTAATAGTGTGCAGTAAATTGGATGAATTTGCCATGTGATGTGGCTGCATAAAAGGCTAATGCAATTTGGTCTGGTGTATATACAGGCATGTTACAAAGCAAGATAGAATATCACGGTCAATGGAAGTTCTGTGATCAGAGTAGTAATAAGAATCCGAGAGTACTTTGAGGAAAAGGTCTTGATTAACAGCAGTGAATTTTTCTATTCAATAGAGTAATATGCAGTGTGGAAATTTGGATGTGGGTGGAGTGAAATTCTTTGCTTTTAAATGTGACACCCAATTTTACAGAAAAATTAAGAATGAGATTATTGCTTACTAGTGTGAGTAGTTCCATTGACCATACTTAGTAAGCGTTTGCAGATCTGGGTCCTTTGTGAACACCGCTGAAATGTTTGCAGAAATTTACAACCGGGGTGTAAATCTTGCATTCTTTTGCCAAAAGGGTAACTATTAATACTGTGGAAAACCTTTGCTACAAAACCTGCAACAATACAATAGTTACCATTGGGTTTGAGGTTTCATTGCAATATCAGAACTCAGCTCTTATTTGTCAAAATGTTCCTTAAAATTTGTAAACTGTGGACTAAAATATTCCTAAAGCTTGTGAATGTAGCATTAAATTACAGTTTTGCATAATTTCAGGGCAAAAGCAGGTAGAAGCTAACAGTTCCTTTGAGTTTGTTTCTATTGTGGCTTTGTTCTAACCTGAAACTCACAGCAAAACTTAATAGATATCAACAGAAAATTCAGCGAATGCACAATCTCCTGTGAAATGAAACCATTGAACTTTACACAGCTGCTCAAACTACTTCCATTGATGAAAGAGTATCTATTAACCTATGGCAAAAACTTGCAAAAAGCACCAGTGGGAGGAAGGAGAAATTTGCTGTGTATTTGCAACACTGAAATAAGCTTCACTCATTTCTTTACAAACAAAATGATGAATGTAGTTTTGCTAGCTAATGCTCCTGCCTGTCACACATAAAATCTGGCAGGAACCCTGTGATACAAGGTTAAAAATACAGGATTCTCTCATTTGGCATGTTCAAACCTTTCTCATACCATAAAATACAAAATGTGAACTGCTGAACAGTTGCATTAGAGGAGCTGCTCTAAAAGCCAGATCAACATGGCTTGCTCATGTACAGCTATGCACTGTGTGAAGGGGAATAAATCAACCTTCCCTTCCCCCCCCCCTTTAGGGACTCCTTATTTCTTTGCTGCAAGTGGGAGGAGAAAAACAGGAAACTTCACAACCAATAATTCTCTCACTATGCAGCGGAGCCAACTGGAGAGGGACAGTGTGGATGGAGCCTTGGCTCTGAATCCTTAGTGCACTGGCCAGCATAGCCAAACTGTCATTGGGAGGCTACTAATTTGCTACTAGTCAGTGCCAGTAGCAGACCAGTGCTCCCCATGACCCCACGCATGTGCACACATACACCCTAGCACGGGATGTCGGGGTGGGGATGCTGGGAAAGAATTATGACTCAGAGGCACAATTCCTTCCCTGAGCACTGATTAGAGAGAAGGAAACCACAAAGAACACTGAGCAAAGGGTCAATCTTAACCCTAAGTGAAATGGACAGTAATTGAAATGAAATCCTTGAGGGTTAAGCACGGGTTTATTATCAATTAACAATTTTTCCTGTTCTAGGAACAAAACATTTCAACACAGAAGCAAACTTCAATTAATGTTTAAGAAGCCGACTTGTAGCATAAATCCCCAAAAGCCGGGAAATCCATTTAAGACTGAAACTCGGCCCTTAATTCATCCTGCTTTGACTAAGCACTGTTGGTAATATCTCAGTGCAGCTTGGTGACTAAAACATGGGTGTCAAACGTTTTACAAGGGCAACTCTTTTGCTTCAGTCTTGTCTTCTCTACTTGCTTATTCTAGTAAAGAGAAATACTTTCCTTTCAGTTTGAGTTATGAGAGATTTAAGCAATTTCTAGAAACTGAGGAAAAAATGTTACAATTTATCTACTAATTTCCTGGGCTGGCATTTGTGTACTGAGACTTCAATTCAGCAAAACACTTAAGCATATACTTCAGTAGGAATGGGAATTATTTCTATGCTTAACTTCAAGCATGCACTTAAGTGTTTTGTTGAATTGGGACATAATGCGAAACCCCTAGATTAACTTTACCTAACCAGAGGTGTCTTTAAGGACTTTTATACAGTACCCTTGATAATTAAGCTAATTCCTGTTAACGCTATTGACATGAGCCTGTTTCCATTGGAGCAGATGGGAAATTTCCCATGGTCTTCAAAAGGAGCAGGATCTTTGCTTTTGTATATTGACTGGGGGGGAATAGACTCCGATGGTAATATCCCTATATGTAAAAACATGTCATTTTTTTTCACAGTGTAAGTAACTTTCAGTCTGTAAAAACCCTATATGTTTACAAAAACTTGTTAAAATAAAACTATTTGAAACTTGTTCAAAAGTAGTGACCGTGCAGCTTGATGATATTGCATCTTAAAACATCAATTTAAATATATTTTAAAAATACCCACATATATATTACTGACTGACAACCCACAATATTGTATGCAGTGTTGTTGCAGCCATATCAGTTCCAGGATATTAGAGAGTTGGTCCAATAAAAGATATTACCCACCCCCCAAAATTTCATTTTAAAAGAAGACAGATGACTTTCTGCTGTAGAATGCAAGATATATCCCAAGCCAGTAACTTCATTGGAGTCTATTGTAGTCTTATAAACCCAACTAGATTAATACTTTGAATTTTTTTTTTTAAATGCTGTCAGGTTGAAACTTTGATGCTTTACTGCTGAATTGCAAAATGGAAACATTAACATGATATAAAATTGATATTGCCCTGCTGCAATCAATCGGACTACATGTAGAGTGAGGTACCACTCAATGTAAATAAGGGTAGCTGAATTTGTTCTTCAGTATTCACTTTGCAACCTCAGTCTTTTTCAATGCTAGCAAGTAAAATAGTGGCAAGCCTCATAACCTGAGGTATCATCCCCTGCACATATTGGAAAGCTGATCAGGCAAAATTGCTGCCTTATTCTCAGTCAGTGCATTTTTCCCCATTGAGGTTCCTGAAGGCACAGTCTCATGTTGGGCAATGCAGTGCCACCCACAATGGGAGCACCAGGAGTTATTTTACTTCAGTGTGTCACCCATTGCCACCCAGAACTCCCAAGAAGTGCAGCCACTACACCAGCCCTTTAAGAGGTGGCAGCTCACATGCTCCTCTGGGCCAGTTTCCCATTTGGGGTAGCTGTGGGACCTGGATGGGAGCAACTCCCACATGAGGCTAGATTCACCTGGTGCACCCATAAGAAGGCTAGGCACAACCAACCACTTAGTAGAAGGCTATTTTATATATTAAATATACTCCTGCTCTATTCAGATAAATCCACAGTGTTTGCATTGTACTGCATGTGACATTAGTGTAGGCTACCTGTGTAAAACTTCGTGATGAGTAAATGTGGTATTCCACAGTACTCTAAATTTTTACTTCCCACTAAAATTAGAAAATTAAATTATAATATTGAGGTTACATTTGTTTTATAGGACAACTCCAGAAGCAGTAACTCTAGTCCCCCTATCCTTTAAGCATGCAAACAAGGGTTTTCGATATCAGACACTAAGTGCCAAAGATTACTAAGTACAGTATTACTGAAAAATGTTTGAATAACAATTCAAATATTGCCAGAGCAAAGGAACTTAAAAGCACATTGTCAGTGCAAAGGTTGACTAGTGAGGCAGGAGTGATTAATGAACATGACTGGAGTGTGGAGAGCCACTTCCTCATTCATATCAGGTGTTAGACGACATATAGTGTATGAAGAAGCACTCAGTAATGAGGATAAAAATAAATATTGAATGACTTCCTTATGCATCAGGCATCATCAAATCTTTTACATAAGTAAAGCAGGGCCCGCTGGAAAAGAATGTTAAACATGTGGGCCAGGCCTTAGTGCAGCCAAAGAGGGATGAAGACCCACAAGTGGCTTTATGCCACCTTTCCATCCCATACGAGGGTACTTATGTCTAGTTCAGCACCCAGCACAAGTCAGAGCAGCCTCAGGGTTGATCTAACCTGTAACAACCTCCCTTGTATCGCATTCCTCTGGCTCAGGATCACTGGAGTGCAGCATCCTTTGGCCACTAATCTGTTCCCTAAGCCAGGCATGAGGAGCAGAAATGGATGATGTAGAGCAGACATTATACCACCTGGAGTTCTCCACTTGGAAACTGCATTATTCTTTAATGTAGTAGGTTTTTTGTTTGCATGGAATAGTTATTTATTTGACATGTCTTCCCATCAACAGAAATGAATGGTATTCTGAATTAGCTGAATCCTAGAAACTAGGGAAAGACCAGGACAAAAACTGGATAGGAAATCAAACCCTTGGGTCTGTTTGTTTCTAGTCAATCTTTGTGTAACTCTTATATGTCTGCTTCTCTTTAGAGCCCCACCTTAGATCATCTCATGATACCACTTTTAGAAGCGGTATATTGGCACGTCATAAATTCTTTACTGGATGAGATTACTCCTGACTGAACATAACTGATGCTTATGTTGGTGTGGCACCTTGCTGATCTCAGTTGACTCAGATAACACCCTACTAACTTGGATATGAATCTGATCTTCTTAGTCTCTGATATTGACTTTGCACATCTCATGCAAAGGCTGTACTGTCACACACCGGCATATTTTGCCTCCTATTCTTTTTCACTGGGCTGTTTGCACGTTTACATTCCCTTTCATCTTCCAAGTGTTGCAGCATTTTGTTTGCTATAATTCAGATGCCATTGTGGGTGACAACAGTTTTCATTGTAAGGATCTGTAACAAAATAATAGTATAGAATTTTAAAAGAATATATTTCAGTGTGAAGTTGGGTTAAAGGAGATTGTTCTACTTTATAATATTTTGAATTGAACAGGGATTGAAATGATTAAAGATAGATGGTGCCTTTTTCAGTTTACAGGCTTTTTCATTATCTTTGTTTTTTTAAGTATGATAGTTGGAATTCCAACAGAGAGAAGCAGTTGAGAAAAACATTTTGCTATACTCAGTTAATTCTTCCCTACATGTGCTATATTCAATGTATCAATTTTAAAAGCAAATGAGGCATCTCTGTCTCTTCTACCATCCACTGCAAACTCTAGCTGTGCCAATTTTAGATGACGCTCATCTCTGTGGGAATACGATTCTCTAATCTTGATTATGTTTTAAAATAAAAAGAATAAAAAATTGGAAAATAGGCCAGTGTCAGGAAGTAAACAGATTTTTCTGCTGCTACTTCAGATCAAACTGTAAAGCCAAGCAGCATGTTTTTAGGAAGCAGCTAAAGTGTGAAGACTTGCATTGTTCACAAAAGGGTCCTAGATGGAAGAATAGTCAAGTCATTATCTCCTGAGCACTAATGGTTACCATTTGCTGACACACAGAGTGGTACCACACAGCATTCTCTCTGACGATGTTACTCTGTCTCACTGTGTGCGACTGAGATTGAACGTAGTCAAGAGCCTCCCTCAGCACAGTTCTGCCTTCTGTCAAAGAGTGGATTTAGTCATCTACCTGAGCCTCAGGATCCAGAATTATAACATAAACGTCAAGATGTTGATGCCCACGTGAACTTAACCATTGCCCCTTCTTTTGGGAAATACTCTAACAACCGATTCCATAGTTAATGTGCTGAATGTGCTTGATGAGTGTCATACCTGTGAGCATCCTGTGTCATACATCGCTATGCCTGCTCAGCAGCATGTCATTGCTAAAATATCTAACCTGCCTGTCTGTCTGTCTCAGATCAAAGTCACTCTTGGTAGTGAACCACAAGTCCCGCTATCGTAATGGTATCATCTCAGAGTTATTTACTTACTTTTTGACTCCCCCCCATTCCCTAAACCTTGCAGTTGTGCACCTGTTTGTTTATTCAATTCATCCTTGCATAAAATAGATAAGTGCATGTTAGGATGAGAGAATTATAGTACAAAATAGTCATTCCACACCTAATAATACTTCTCTTATGGGGGTGGGAGGGTGGGAATCCTGCCCCTCCATGCATGTCGCACAGACAACTTTTTTGCACTGAGGGTTGAAGTGAATGAATTCTCAATCTGCAGGCAAGGACTGGAGTATCTACACAGCCGTTACTTCAGAACATGGTCTGTAGTAGCAACTGGAACCTCTGGGTGCCCCTTCCTTGGAAGAGATGAAGATCAAAGGAACCACTGGTCACTTCTACCACTTGTTCTGTTCTGGTCAGTCCCTAAAACCCTAAGATCTTTGCTTCTATGATAAGAGGCACACACAGGGCAGGTCACAGCTCTCCTCTGTTCTGAGGAGTTCCTTTTAGTCAGGATTTGGCCCTTGGAGTAAAACCACCCTAAGAAAGAGGGCAGCATCTGCTGATGAGGACTCCAAATGTTTGAAGGCTTTCTATGAAGATACTAACCCTAGGAAAAGGGAGTGGAACCATATGATGATTTTGGTATGTCTCACTTGTTAGCACTTTTCTGCTGACACCATCACCGTAGTAACTGAGCGCCTTCCACATACAGTCAACAGCAATGTCCTTAGTGGATTTCATTGAGTCTCTGACACTTCTCAAAGTAAAAACTAAGTATGAGACAGGATGGTGGTGGGTGGTTGTTTGTTCGTTTGCGGGGGAGGTGGAGTTGGGAGGTTGTTTTGTTTTCTCTTGAGGGGGGCTGGAAGAAGAAAGGGGTGTCGGTATTTTGTCATTCTTAGGGCAAAAAGGGTTTTTCAAAGGGGAAGATTTTGCAACATTTCCTACAGATGGTCAGACTCTAGATTCACCAGATCTCCTCTGGACCAGATATGGGCCAGGTGATCCTGTTCCACCACAGGACTTGGTTTAACACCCAGTGCTACTAAATCTGTACATCTAACCAGGCTGATGAAGGGTGAGCAAGAAAATGTGAGTGCAATAGTGACACATGAGTCCATGGCAGGTCAATTTTGTTTTGAGGGTTGGGATCATTTGTAAGATAAAAGATCTATCATCAGTGGCTTCCAAAGAGAAATAATGTAATTTTCCAAGGAGGCTTTCTTAAATGTATATATTAATTTGATATTTTGAAAAGTCTTAAATGATGCCATATTGCATCTTAGAATTTAAAAGGTCATTGAAAAGTAAATTCTTAATATGCTAGGTTTATTCTAGGCTTCAGCGGTAAATGTGCCTTTCTCCTTTACCGTCCAGCATTTGGAGACCAGCTCAAAAGACCCCCTCTATCATCAGTTCTGTTGCAGGCCATTTGCAATTGTCACTTTTCCAATTACATCTACTTTGGAGCATGCTGCTGCTGTGAAACCTGCTGCTAATAATAATTATAAAGAGGATTATTTCTGCTGTTCTAGCTGTTGACTCTTATGTACAGTATCTTTTGCTTTAAGATTGATTCTAATCATCTTTCCCTATTAGTATTTTCCATTTCTGCTGTGTTGCCTATTGCTTCTAGTTATCTGGCTGGGGCTGAAAACTGTGAAGCAGATGATGATTGGTTGGATGTTTTTTTCTTCACATCTGGCTTCTGCCGAGATGTTATTTCTTTCAGGAGCCCTAATCTTGGGATAAATTCCCTCTCTTCTTTCCTCTTTTTTCTAGGCAGTCTGTCTTGCAGATAAAGACACTAGTGTCACCCAGAGATAATAAAAAAGGCACTTTTATCTTTCCATATATTTCTTCAGTTATGTCAAGCAAACCCTATGAGAGACTGGGAAACAGAAGCAGTCCAGGGTAGAGAGTAAGATGATCAGATGTCCTAATTTTATAGGGACCGTCCCGATATTCAGGACTTTTTCTTAGATAGGCACCTATTACCCTACACCCTCTGTTCTGATTTTTCACACTTGCTATCTGGTCACCTTAGTAGAGAGTGAAAAAGTAGAGAGAAGGAGATTTCATTTTTACACTATTAATTTAGAAACTTTTAGCGGTGCCAGTATTGTTCACACTCAGACTACCATTTGGAGTCAGGAAAGATTATGGCATAAATGTGCAAAAGTGAATTTGGGTGGCCCAATTTGTGGGTGTCCAACTTAAGATACCTTAAAGCATCCTGATCTCCAGAAAGTTCTGAGAAACTGCTCTTTGAAAACTCAGACTCCTTTTAGATATATCAAGCTAGGCATTCAAAAATGGAGGCACCCCAAATCACTAATCACTTTGAACACTTAAGCCTAGACCTTACTCAGCCCACATATGTATCACTCTGCCTGCAACAGCTAAAGGGAACCCAGAAATAGCTAGCAAGACAGTGCACAGGGATTCCTGAAAGGCTTCTAAAAGTAATATAATCCTTAGTCATATGCTGAAAAACCCACGCTTATCCCATGCACTAGATGTTTACAGACAAAGTAGGAGTACAGATTCCTTTAAACCTCCTAAAAACTAAATTGTTCTTCTTCACTCAGATTTAGATGGTACAAATTCTAAAAAAAAAACAACCAATCATCATCCTGGTGGAAAAGATGCACTATATAACTTTCCAATACAATTACAAAATAATATATTTATTGTACGGGTAAAACTGCTCAAGAGTGACTCTGCTTTTGGGTTCACCGTCTTTCCTTTGTGCTTTGCATAGTTGGAACATACTTTTTTTAATGAATATCTATGGAAACTCAGTAGTACTCTTTATATGAGTATTTAAAACTGGTATTTAAAATTTTTGCACAGATGTGATACATGATTTAATAAAATAAGAATATAGAATTATTTTAAGAATATGGAATAAATGGAAGATTTATACTATAGGTTTTGCCAGTTGAAGGGGTAAATATATTTAACTTTAGCTACAGATTACATTTCCCTAGGAGTATGTGGCTCAAGTGTTATTTAGAATTAAGCAGTCGTTGAAGTGCCTGTTAAAATGTTCATGGTGCATAATTTTTAAAGGATTTCTTCTATATGTTTAATATCTTAAAAATATCTGTCATGTTATTTGGTAATAGGCCATTCTTCTATAGATCAGTTCTGTTTATAAGACAAAATGTAGAGAATACGTCTTCATTTTTGAAAAGTGTTAATACAAAAGGAGACTTGTCATCGGTACTATTTTGTACTTCTATACCCATCCAGACTCAGTATAGTTCTTCCCTGCCAGTAGATGGAGCCATAGCAATTAAACGTCTGAGTCATTTTATATCTGTTTTTATGAGAGCTTGCTCCTATGATCTGTGCTTCAGCTGGTGAATATTCAGCAAATGTTAGGGCATATGATGGATATGGGGTCTTTGTGAAAACGCCTGCATTTTGAATCATCTTTTTCTTCAAGTGAAGAAACAGCAGAGCTAGCCCAAAATGGGAAAGAAAAACTAAGTAAGAAAGGGTAATTTTTTTCCTGGAAAATAAACGTTTGGAAAATTTTCACAAGCGGTAGCTTGTCCATCTTCTGTATTTCAGACAATCTAAAGTATCACTGACCTTGGCCACATTACACAGAAGTTCTCATGATGAGAATGAATTGTTCTTGAACAATTTCTCTAATGTAATGAAAAAAAGAAAAGGAAGGAAGGAAAAACACACCACTTTATTTCAGCATCATGAAGGTCAACTTGGCCTCTCTCTGTTTTTATTTACTGAGAGATATTATGGATAGTGCCAAGAAAATCTATTTATTTTTCAGTTTTGCTTATATTCCTCTTACTGTGTCCCAGTTTATTGATAGAATTTAGGACAGAGGTCCATATTTCACCCTATTCTGTTCCTCAGGAGTTCTGCTTAAGATTCCAGAGCCCTAGTGCAACTGTCACTACTTAGTGACCTTTTGCACTGTCTTTTATTTGATTTTCCTGCTCTTGGCATATGAAGATCCTGTGTGTGCTTCTTGCTCCTTTTCCTAGTGAAGTAATATCAATAAAACCACTGAAGACTGGATTCTTTAGCTCTCAAAGACATTCCAATGGATGTCAATACTATCTATGTTATATAGTATGTAATGGTTAATCCCTGCAATGCCCTATTTATCTGTATGGTTTTCTTTTGAAAGACACTTTGTGTCTTATTCTGAAATAAAAGTACTTTAGGTTTAAGGAGCTTTTAATTTTTGTGAGGAATAGCATAATATAGTTATTACTGGAATACATCATGCTGTTACTATTGTTTCCATAGCTGCCCAGTAATTATATAATAGTATAAATTAGTAATAAAAAGAACCATTAGGTCCCAAAATCCATACTCCTGTCAATAGGATTGTTTCTATACAGTATAGTCTAGAATACTTTATATCTATTCTGCTTTAAATGCCTCAAGCGATTATAAATTGCATTCTTTTTCCTTGGAAAATTATTCCATAAACAAAAACAAGTCTTATTGTTAGGCTGTTCCCTGCCTCTTATCCCTCCAATTTTCATTGTAGCTTGGTTCACATATGGGCTTTTAAACATCTTGTTTTATTTGGTTATCTCAATCACCCTTGCTTCTTTAATGTAGCAATTTTACCTCCTTCCAGATCCCACCAGAGAGGTCTTCCCTGTTTTTAATGTGCTGTTCCTTGCTATACTTTTTCTTGCTTTCCTATAGCTATAACCATGTTTCATGTCTGAATCAAAGCTGAAAAAATGCAGAGTGAAACTGGGAGGTGATTGGAAATGGACTTCTAAACATAAATCACATTTTGATTTCTTGTTAGCATATGTTTTGCTGTCAGAGACCCCATTAATCTACCAAAGTTAGATTTCTTTTTCTTTTGTTTTAAATTTTATGCAGCATTTGTGCCTGAGAAGGGGTTAGCAACATTAAAAACTGAAGTGAAGTCTTATGTAAAATACATATTTAAAGAAAATAACTGTAATGTATGTGTCCTAATATTTTTCTTCCCACATCTGGAATTTTGGGAGTTGAGATGCTTTTTCAGTCCTCGACCTTTCTTCACAGAATCTGTTTTTGGTTAGGGACTGACTATAAACACATTTTGTCTAAGATTTTATAGACTAATATGGCACTGCCAACTTCATCAAATCGTTAGTAAGAATATGCTTTGTAATGGGCAACAGGTGGAGGCAGTCAATGAATATTGTCCTGATATTGGTCTTATTGGTCCTACAGTGAAAAACAGCACAAAGGGTATGTGGGAGGGAGATGTATTTAATATCCGTGGCTTAAAACTATGGACATCCATCCTCTGTGCTTTGCAATGTTGGAACATACTTTTTTTTATGAATATCTATGACAACTCAGTAATACTCTTTGAATGAGTTCAGTGTATTTGTATATAAAACTGGCATTTACAGTTCTTACACAGATGTGATACACCATTTAAGAAAATAAGAATATAGAATTATTTTAAGAATATGGACTAGATGGAAGATTTATGCTATAGGTTTTGCCAGTTGAAGGGGTAAATACATTGCACATTAGCTACAGAATACATTTCCCTAGAAAAATGTGGCTCACGTTTTATTTAGAATTAAGCATTAGTTCAAATGCCTATTAAAATATTCATGGTGCACAATTTTTCAATATTTTTTTCTTGACAGTACAGCTCACTAAGTCATGTTTTTATTGAATGACCAACTGGGTCTGGAGAGCACCAGTTAATGCTGAGAGAGGCAGCATTAATTCTTACTGGAATTTAATCTGAAATTCCACAATTTCGCCAGTGGATGCTGCTGCATAGAGAAGCTGCCTCAGCTCTGTTCTGGCCCTGTAATCCCTTTCTTTGAGGTCAGTAGGACTGCTCATGAGAGTAAGTGCTCAGCAACATGACTATGGGTCATTTGCCTTTTTCAGACTCTCCAGAGTTTCTGGGTGCTCCCCGCTTTCAGAATCCATGCACTAATATAAAAGTATTCTCTATCTATCTGTGGATGTTTGCTTTAAGGAAACCTGCTGTGGTGTATTGAAACAGAACTGACCACCGCAAGAATTAGACATTAATAAGGTAAAAAGCACTGGAGACATTTTTATGAATGTAAAATTCAGATGAAAGCTCCAACTGTTCACTGAAAAGAAAATGTGAATGGTTAATACACCTGCAATGTCTACAGATAATGTCATGTTCTAATAGGACATTCAGGGAATTTCTAATCAGGGGATCAACTATTGACCAAATACTGAACAGAAGTGCATTTGCTGCTCTCTACTTCATTTTAGAACAACAAGTGATGCCCATCTCTTTCTCTATTTAATTTAATTCTGCCTCACACCCAAGCAGAACAGGAGCTCAGTACAAGTGTTGACCACATTAAATACAGGAACCATACAACACTAATGTGGGAAATAATAAACTGATAGATATGTGACAGTTAATAAAATTGATTTAGCATTGTGGAAGGGAGAAATACACTACTGTATACTCAGGTATACTAATAGCATCCTATGGTATATATTTGATACATGTGAATATAGCAAGACAAAAAAATGTTTTAAACAATGGTGTGAAGAATAATTTTTACTGTTTATCCTAAGTACTGTAGAAAATCCAAAATAAAGAGCAATTTAGACACTTTGCTATCAGATTTACTGGATTTGTATTCATGTGGCCAAGTTCTGTCTGACCTATTAACATTGAGTTGTAGCTAACTCCATAAGTGTTCCCTCTGTTTTCAGTGAGACTACTTACTAGGTAAGGTACCATCCTGTACAATTAATGTGGGCAGAATCTGACCCTAATTTTCCTATGAAAGGAAACTAGGTCTTTTATAGTGCCCACAATAGCGCACATCCAGCTACCTGGGAGAGTCTGAATGGAGCTTTTGCTACTCCAGTAAAAAAGCTTTCTTTTTTAAATTAGTTCCTAACAAAAAATTATCCCTGTTCATCAGTTTGAGTATAAAAATATTCAAAGGAAAAGACAAAGAAAAAAAGTATGACTCTCATAAGCTTCTCTGCGTGACTGAATGGAAAGCAACTTGCAGAGAAGACAGACATATCCACATCCCGCCACCCACCACTGTGAGAACTAGAACATGTTGAAGAGACTTGAATTATATGTAACCTTGGGCCTGATACCACTCTGCTATTATGGTTCATGCAAGTGCAATTCAATTAAAGTCATTGTAGTAACACTGTCATAAAACCGGTATAACAGAGTAGAGAATTAGGCCCTTTAAATGTAAAGTGAGATAAGAGCAAGACATTTTGTCTACATTAGAACAAGAGGTGTGGTCTCCAGAGTGCACAATCAGAAATGTAGACACTAAAATAGATTGTCTTGGAAAGTCATTAATTTTGTGTGGAGAAGCAAGTGAATCTCAGATAATCTCAAACAAAGATGGTGAGTGAAATCACAGCCATGAGAAGCCACTCAAGCTGTCTCTATTTGGATAAAAATACCTTGATTTTGAGGATCACTAGTGAAGAAGCCACTAATGAAGAAATAGGAAATATGGATGGGGCTGGACTCCACAAAACCCCTATCTCTGAAGAATGCTGCTATAAGATCCCAGTTAGCCCAAGAAAAGGTCAAAATGCAGTTAGGGCCATGGTGATTGCATTGATTTCAGACATTAATTAAACAGAACAAATATTAAGCACTTGAGGGAAAATATGCTCATTGTTATAGAGAACAGAGTGCTTATCTTCACTGGTTTTAGTCCAGCTAATCAGAAAAGTGATGAAAGTACTGTCAACACTCAGGAAAGCTGATTTTGGTTAAAATGCAAAGGATGCTTTGCTACATCTTGCTAAATTCATGGGCATCCATGACAGAAGAAAATTTACTATTTTCATACACTGTTTCTACGATGCTTGAAAATGCCCAAATTCCTCCAAAGTTTAAATCAGCATTTTGCTTAATTCCTTTTGTTTCTATGTAAGTATTGGATTGTTAGTTTATGCGAACAGTAATTAGCTGTTACAGTTCTCTATTTGTCTTTAATGATGTTGTGATAGATGTGCAAGTAATTCTAAAACTACTACTGTCACTATAACTTATTATTCATTCCATGGAATAATAAAGGTTTAGAATATCATGGACTTGGACACTTGAGAGCCCTAATCTTGAAAATATCTTCCATGTGTGATATCTGTGAGTCTTCCCAGGAAAATAAAATAAAAGACTGTTTACTCAATTTATTTGGCTAGAATTTTGAAGTCTAGTTTGAAATGTATTGCTTTTTCCTTTTTTCTGTCCTAACAATTTTGAGATGTAAGAGACATTTCTGAAACAAATATTCCATTCTCTTCTACTTAAGTTCTTACCCCATGCCCATCACTGTGTCTTCTGACTAGATAGGTATAGTTCAATAATTATAGATCATCAATTCTAGACCAACATTTGTCAATTCCTTGTCCCCTCATAATCTGTAGACTTCCTTGAAGTACAACTTCTTTGTATACTAAATTAGAATTAGTTAAGTTTTGAAAAATTTTATTATTCTTTAATACCATAGGTCAAGATGCTGACATTGACTCACAGCCAATGCAGAGTCACTTTGCCAGGTGCAGCATCAGGTAAAATTTTACCCCCCCAGAATCACATGACTGGCCAGCATTCCTCTGGTTATCTGGGTGAAGAGTGAACTTCTGCAGCCCTTCACAGAGTGCAACATGCTCATCCCACATAGCCAACAGTTCTGCTGACTCTGTACGTAGAAGACAGCCACAGGTCTGCCTACTTCCCCACTTTTGCTCTCTCTTTTGGGCATGTTGCTCCTGAGGTCATGGAGGAAAACTTATTAGCAGTTCTTGCACTGCCCTGGGCCTAGAGATGCAATTTTGGATGACCATTACATTGAGCACACAAGACTTGTTTTTATTTCCTTTCAAACAGATCCATTCTACCTCACAATACCGAGGAATTATTATAGTGCCAGGTAGCTTGTGACTATCAGTCCTTTTGCCTGTGCTTTTCCTTTACACCATAACTTCTACAGCAAAAATCCACTCACCCCAAAGTTTCCTTTGTAGATCAGAACTGACTCAACTTTAACCTGTGCTTCCACATAAGCAGGGGAAATATGACCAAAATGGAAGGCACAAACATACAGTTGCATTCTAAGCTATCTGCCCACAAAACTTGTGGAGTTAAAACTCCACAGCTCTTCTGTGTGTTGATAGAGTCTTCTAGGGCAAGGCTTAGAGTTTAAGGGGTGGTCCTAAACATATAGCATGTACATGCCCTGACTTGACCTCACACTCTCCCACCTCCCTTCCTAAAAGACTTTCAAAAAAAATATCCATTGCAGCATGAGTATGACAATTTACTCGTGAAAGAAACAGCATTTCATTAGGGCTTATCATGACATCAGTTATACCCTGAGTTAATGAAATGCATACAGCAACTGGCTAATAAGAATATTTTAAGCCACAGAAAACTAATTTAGCAGCACTGACAAAGTATACCAAATATAAAACATAAAAGCCAACCTTTGCTTTGCTTCCTGATTGGTGGAATGAGCTCCATGGCTCATGCAGAAACTGTAGTAATTATCTCTCTCGGAGCAAACTAACTTGACTGGGAGAGGGAGCTTTCTTTTTAATAAGGTTATTTACTTCTTAATTAAAAAACAAAATAATTAAAAACAGATTTAACTTTCTACAGCTCTGGAACAGCTTGTTCAATAGAATTGCTTCAAGCCCTAGACTCCTATTATTCTTCTGTATCCGGTCCTTTGGTGTTTTGTTTTTTCAACAATACTTACTTGCATGTAATTTGGTGTTCATTGTTTTTGTTTTCTTTTTGACAACACTGACCTGCAAACCTTAGGTGTGAATTTTAGGGTCTATGTGTGTGTTTGTCCATCCCTTGCTGCCATACAAGAGGCATGTTGGCTGGGTACAGGAAGGTTGACAATTCTTTACTCCAGACATTCAAGTGGACAAGCGAAGCATCGAGATAGGGTTGCTACAGCAGTTAACAAGAGAATAGTTACTTCAATGAACAGCTGGAAACTGGTGTCTGAGTAGACTCTCCTAGCAAGGTTGACTACTACCCACAATAACCATACATAACTGTGATCTGCTGTTATGCACTAACAGATGCAGCTGAAAAGGGAGAGAATTATAGATTTTATCAACAGTTGAAGAGTATTATAGATGACATTCCAGGTCATGACATGATTCTGATAATGGGAAATATGAATGCAAAGGTGGGTAGTGGACATGGTAAGCAAATGAATAGTGTTGGACAGCAAACAATAAGGGAGAAAGGTTAAGACCGTGCTGTGAGAAGCATCATTTGATTATTGGTGGCACTTGGTTTCCTCACAAATATTTGTCCATAAGGTTACATTGAACTCGCCAGATGCTCAAACCAAAAACTAGATTCACATTATTCTCAGTGAAAGGTATATGTAGAGTGTCATTGTTGAATGTATCTATGGAAGTGTGGCAGCTATCATGAAGTACTAATTGGAAAGGTTAAATTAAAGTCCAAAAAGAAAAGACGGGTGCAACTAGAGCCGGATGTGATCATGATAATTTAAAAGGTATCTTTGTGAGGGATGCGTAGAAGGTGATACTTGGAGGGTGTTTCAGGCCATTAACTTGAGGTGATGAAGAAATCTCAATACAGAGCAGAACAGAAATATTCAAGGACACATTACAAAACATAATGTAGAAAGTTATTGGAAGGCATAGCAAGGAAAAGCTGGACAAGCAATGAAACAAGAACATTACAAGAAAATTATAAGGAAGTCAAGAATTCTCAGAAAATGGAAGAAATAAAAGCATTCCTCAAAGAGGTGAAAAAACCACAAAGAATCAGACAAGCAGAAGCCTTGAAAAGGATTGAAAAGAAGAGGCTCAACAACTAGATGCAGCATCAAGAAAACAAGATGTGAAAACAATATACAAAAAGATTAAGTTGTATGGAAACACAATCAAGCCCACTTTGCAAGTGGTAAAAAGTGCTACCTATGAACTAATAGCAAATGCCAAAGAAGTGCTGGAAACGTGGAAGGAGCATTTTGACAAAGTCCTGAACCCAGCAGTTCTTCCTGATGCAAGCATTCTAGACATGCTACATGAACAGGGCAACTTGCAAGGCAATGGGTATCAACACTGAACCACTATGAGAAGAAATAGAAAGAGTACTGAAGCTGTTAAAAAAATGGGAATGCTGCAAGAATAAACACTATAACAACTAAGTTGCTAAAAGCTGGCAAGTGCTATGAAATCATTAGAAAAAATATTCACAAAGGTACGGGAGCAATATGAACTACCAGATGACTGGCTAAAGGCAATAATTGTAACAATCCTGAAGAAAGCAAATCCTGTCATTCTGAATAATTATAGTGGTATACATGTATTGTCAGCACTGGGGAAAAATCATGATGAAAGTAGTTGTGAACAGATGAAGGCCAGTTTTAGAGGAAGTAGTCAGGAAAGAACAGAATGGTTTCAGACCAGGCCAAAGTAGCACTGATCAGCTATTCATGCTCCTACAGCTGATGGGATTAAAGATGTTTACTGTTTTCGCCAACTTCATGAAGGCATTTCATTCAGTTTGAAGGGAAGCATTGTGAAAAGTAGAAAAATTATATGGGGTTTCTGATAAGATCATTGTAATTATAAAATTACTTATGAAGACTCCTGGAGTGCCATAAGAATTGGTGGAAATTAAGCAGCAGGTTCAAGTTAAAGTTTGGTGTAGGACAAGCAGGCATGGAATCACTGTCACTTTTCATAATGTTCTGAAACTAGAAATTAAGAATGGTAGACAAGTTGGAGAGTGTGACATGGGCGATCTAGAGTTAAGCTACTTAGTTTATGCAGATGACATCATACAACTGGCAGACACCTTTGAATTAATGATGATACTATTCTTTACCTTAGAAAATTGATTTAGTCAACTTATAATAAATGCCACGAAGACAAAGTGGTTGGATCTTGGAAAAAGGACAATAGATAAAGTATTGAAATGCAGTGATGGTGAAGTCATGAAAAAAGCAGAATCTTATGTGTACCTAGGTAGCTTTATCAGTTCCGATGTTTCCATCAAGGATGAGGCTCAAAGAAGATGTGCCTTAGCTACAAGTGTTGCACAGAAATTGATGAAATAATGGAGTGATAAAAACATTGTTTAGTACTAAAATGAAAATGTATCAGAGCAGTGTACTAACAGTATTACTCTACGGTCTGGAAACAACTGCATTATATGAAACAGGTATCAAAAGGTTACAAACCTCTGAGATGAAAGAACTGCAAAAATGGCAAGTGTTAAGTGGAATGATTTTAAGACAAATGAAGAATTTAGAAGGAGAGTAGGGTTGAGATTAGAGTATGGGATTTTAGTTACAAATGAAAATACTATAATGGTGGGGACAACATCAAAGGCAAGCTGGTGATAAGACGCCAAATAAATTAATGCAAACACAACCAAATTCAGTCTGACATAGATGCTGACCACCGACTAGATAACTAGATGTTGTGCTCAGTAATACGTTCAGGCTGGGTTTAATGGAGGAACAAGCCATATACAGGAATGAATGTCTAAGCTGTACTGCTTCCCGTTTCTGCAAAAATGCTTCAGGATGAAAAAAAGAAAGGGTGTATATGTGTTTGTGTGTGTGTGCATCAACTTTTTTCATTCATTTATATAATGAATGAAAAAAATATGTCTGCATGTAATTTTACTCACAACGAAATTGTGATATATATTGAGTATATCCAATCATCTATCCTGTTAGAACTACATTGCCTAAAGGATCTTGTGCCCCATCTTTAAAGCATAATGCTTTATTAAGAAATAAATCAAAGATACACATATAACAAGTGTGATAATCTTTTTTTCTTGTCTTTTTTCTTGTCTTTATGATAAAATATAAAATTTTGTGTATACAAATAAAGATAATGAACTGAAATAAAGAAATGAATGACATGAAATATAAAAATGTTTTTCATCAAAAGTTTAAAATTTTAAAGGAAAATGGACAAGAAAACACCCAGATGGCTTCTTTATTAGATATCAAACATTGTGTAGAAGAAAAGAGGTCATTTTAGGTTATTGGGCTGGTGATTTTGTTCTTCTTCTTTAAGACTTTTAAAGATTTGCCATAGAAAGTAACACTGTCTCAGAGGATGGGATCTGTTTTCATGAACTGAGCATAAAATCCCTGACATTTAGAAATGACAGTATGTCAGTATGAGGTTACTCAAAATAAATCCTGCTAAGTTTTATCAATGTTTTAAAATGTTACAAAGTGCTGGTATTAAGGTTAAGGAAATTGTTTTGATACTGAGATACTGAGATGTATGTAAAGTTAGAGCACTCCAACTTCTATCCAGTTTATAACTGTATCCCATGCAGCTGGAATACCTAACTACACCTGTTGCATTGAAACAGACAGTGATATCGTTTGTTTTCAAGAAGCTTTTGATCTCTTATCTCATGAAGCCTCATCTACAATGTAAAAAAGACCTGAAATTCTGACTTTATATTGAGTTCCTGCATTTTCTCCATTGAATAGAACTTAAAATCAGATTACGTAACATTATTTGAGGGCTGTCTCCCTGGAAAACCTAGGAAAACGGGAGGTGCCTCTGGTGAGGCTAACCTAGATAGCAGTTACAATGGGTCAGAAGTGGAAACATGTTTGGTTAAATGTGTTTGTGAAAAATTTCATTTAAAAAAGAAAATCAGAAAAATTCGACAAACTCTAATTTTAAGTAAATATTTGTTGACTTACTTTCAAATGGTGTTGGGAATCTGATAAGGGACTAGACTCTGAGCTACAAAATCAAGCAAATTCAGTTAAAGCACAATCTCTTTCCCCAACACAGCTAGCTCTGATTTGATACCCGGGGCTCTGATAACACAGTGATGGTTGCAATGTAAGAAACTACATAACATAGAATAGTTATTCAGCTCAAATTTTATGTAAGGGCATCTGTGTGCAAGAAACACCTGCAACAGTAAAGTCACTGAAGGGCACAGTGACAGTTTAACTGGGGACGTCCTTCTTTTTAAGAGTTAATGTTAGATACTTAATGCTAATTTTGCAAAAATGTTGTAGTGCAAGCTACTCTAATTTGTAACTTGCATTTAAATAAATTATCTTCACAAATAAGTATTTAGTTACGGATACTGCAGGCAGTTGGTGATTTTATGATTCTTAGTGTCAACATGTAAATGAGCATAACTACAAATTATGAATTCTAAGTGTTGTTTTATTTATTTGTTTGTTTGTTTGTTTGTTTATTTGACTTGACTCTTTCTGGTCTGTTGTGTAAATATTTCTTCAGTGATCTTTTTCTGACGGGCCTTTTTGACCCACTGGACAGTAACAACTCTGAACTTTGACCGAACACATTTCAACAGCTGCTAAACTGATGTGTAGTACCATTAATTTTTGTGAAATGTACATGGATGTGCATACAGACAAATGTAAGTGGGCCTCTTTCTGCCTTCACTTATGCCAATGTAAATTCTGAGGAACTCAGCTGAACTAAATTATCTATGCTAGTGTAAAACTGATGTGAGAATAGAAACAGCCCTAATTTCCCACTTCTTAATAATCTGTGAAATCTTTGAACTACACAAATGTAAACATTACATCCCCAAACCTATGCACTTCTGCTTTCTGACATTTTAAACAATGTCCCAGTCACAAGCCTTTTTATGTAAATTTTCAGGTAGCACAATTTCTTTTATGCCTGAATCAATACAGGAATAAAATGGAAGTACTAACAAAGCCACTTGGAAGTCGCTAACAGTGACAGTGATGGACTATGGAGGATTGTACAGACAATGTGCTGGTGTCATATGGGTGTTTTATAAATTTAATATTTTTCCCATTAGTTGTCTAAATTCTGAACATCTCTTGGAAATAAAATGTAAATTTTTAATGATAAATCAGGTATGCCATATAAGTGTTATTCCTATCAATGTTAAAAGATACTCCGAACAGGTGTTCATGGCATTCAGCTTTGTGAAAAGTAAGAAAATGCCAAATTTAAATGAAGAGGCATTTTGAATAAAGTCAAAAGGAACCAGTTACATCAGGGGTGTCAAACTCAATTGGTATGGCGGGCCACATTTACATTGAGTTGAGTTCAGGGGGGCCACGCATAACACACACTACTCTGCTCTACCTTTCATGCTCTACTCTCCGCCGAAAAAATCTCCCCGCAGGGTAAAATTCGGCGGCACAGTAGGAGAGAGAGGCTCTCACAGGGACTTGCAGGCTCCACTCTCCGCCGTTAAATCTCCCTGTGGGGCCACATTCGGCGGCCATTTCCTTTTTAAGACGGCCATTTCCTTTTTAAGAGCTCACGCAAGATGTCCCACAACTTGCCTGAGCTCTGCTCAGAAAACAGACAGCACAAGCCTGCGGCCGGATTCGGACTGCGGGCCACATAACACAAGCCCGCGGGCCGCAGTTGGCCCGCGGGCCGCGAGTTTGAGACCCCTGAGTTACATGGTTTAGGTATTTAAATGCTCACTTCGATTAGAAAACGCTGCATGTTCCAGGATTTGACTCAACCTAGTTAACCTCTGGTACTTCAGAAGTTACATTTTATTATTGTTCAGTCCTCAGGTGCTCTTATTGGCTTTGGTAATCAGAGATTAATAGTGCTCACTTTCAAATATTTTAGACTGAAAACAATTCAACTTTAGGTAATATTCAGAGCAGTAAAAAAAACTGTATTTGAAATATCCTTCTTAAAATTTCCCTTCTGTCACATAATGTCATCTCATGTTGATAAAGAGTTGTTTTTTAGGATTGATTTAGGTTATTTTACGTTGTCTGGAATGGCATTTTCATAGCTCCTAGAACACTTTTTTACTGCATAACACATATTTGAAAAGAAAGAAAGAAAGAACGAACCATGCTAACAAATGGATTGAATTCAGCTTTTCCAAAACATCTTTTCTCTTATCTTTCAAAAGAAAAGGTTTTACAAAGAATTATCTTATATCACATTTCAAGCACGTCAGAATAAATGTTTTGAACCACCTAGAGACTTATGCAGAATGTGACAAGGTTACATTCTAACTTCTGACATGCTCATCGTTAACATTTCGTCGTTCTCTTTGCCTGTCTGAACTGAGGGAGATGAATTCATTAGAGATGGGTAAATAAAAAAGGGATTTTTTTTCTCCCTAAATTAGTATAATGACACACTTTCATGATGAATTTTCTAAATCATTTCAGTTATACCTTCCTCTCTATGGGTTCAATTAACTTTGTCATAAAAAAAAGCTTTTTCATAGACAACCTTTATCCATTTTTCAGAGCCTAATTTAACTATAAAGCTGTTAACATCACATTTTAAAGATGATGATGGATTGCCTTTTAACCTATTTGAAATTTTTCAGATTAGATATTATAATATTCATAGATATAACCTTACGAGTTATGAGGAGGAAAAACTGAAAACACAAATATGGCTTTAACCTTGAAACCTGACATGGGTTTGCATGAGATAGAAACTGTCATTTCATAGATTCTAATTCTTTCTCCAGGGTTTGGGCTCATGGTAACATGTGCTTTCCTAAATTGACTGGGATTATTCTTAAATGCATACCCCACGGACCAGATTCTAATATCACTTTGGTTGTACACCAGTGTCATTAATTTTACAACTGTGGAGTTACTTCTGATTAATCTGGTGTTAGTATGTGTACATTTTGGGTACATCCATACTGCAGAAAAACAAACAAACCATGGCAAAAAGTCTCAGAACCTGAGTCAACTGACTCTGGCTTGTGGGACTTGTGCTAAGGAGCTAAAAATAGCAGCCCAGGCTCCAAGACCATCTCCCCTTAACAGGTCTCAGAGCTTGGACTCCAGCCTGAGCAGGAACATCCACACTGCTACTTTTAGCCTCATAGTATGAGCCCCGCAAGCCCCAGTCAGTTGATCCATATTTTCAGTTATCCCAAAGTCCACTCATTTAGTGGATTACTCCAGAGTTACCCTGGGTTTACTCCCACGTATGAGAGAGCAGAATTTGGTTTATGTCTCCTGGCTGTTTTGCGTAAGAAATTTCTCACAAGAAATAATTAGGGAGACCATATTAATAAAGGCAATAATAGATCCTATTCATAATGACATAGTTCAACAGATTTTTCTGTAATATTAAAGTGAACATTAATAAAAGATCTAAGGCTGTACACAGCCACCTCTGAGGTGGAACAGTTCGGCTTCTCAACAGAGTACCGTAGCAGAGTGCAACAGGATGCAGTAATTCAACAGATAAATTCTCAATGTGTAACAGCTACAGGTAAACACAAGGGACCAGATCCTTGTTTCCACTAAGTTACCATTGTATCGCTGGAGTGGTGCAACATTACCTTAAATCTACACTAAATAGGCAGCTGATGATTCCCTGTTGTGAATCATTAGCTGGTGTACATCTAGCCAAACCCTCTGATCTCCCTATACATAGGCAGCAAGAGAGGATATTCTGTGCACTGGAGGTAGAAGATGAGTGTGCTGCACTGCAATGATCCTTACCATGTAATAATTGCTATAGTCCATAACCAGACACTGCAGGTTGGTGCAGCCTTTGCCTGTGAACGTGAGCTAGGTGAAGTTGAGAACTAAGGCATCTAAGGGCCAGATTTTGAGCTGCAATGTTGTCACAAAATTTCCCCACAGCTGAGTTACCCAACCATGAGAGGGTCTCTTCTGTGTAAAGAAATCCTTCTCTCCCCTGCATAAAGAAATCCTAAAGCAGTGATATAGAGCTTCATTATTAGTGGTCATGGCTAAGACAAAAGGGCATCTATGCATCATGTTGATCCCTGAATGACTTAGTCATCCTTTCAGGGTGTTGTGACTAACACTGAAATTCCAGATTTGTGGACCAGTTTGGATTTAAAGACACTTTTACCTCCAACAGCTCAGCTGAGCTCTCCTCACCCACAGCTGAGGATCTGGTACTAAAGCTGTCACATCTGAAGGATTTATTTAATAGATTCATAGATTTGGAACCACCGTGATATCCTGTATAACACAAGCCATAGAATTTCCCCAAAATAATTCCTATGACATATCATTTAGAAGAACATCCAATCTTGATTTAAAGATTGTTAGTGATGGAAAATCCACTACAACACACTGTAAATTGTTCCAATGATTAGTTACTTTCGTTGTTAAAAGTTTACACCTTACTTACAGTCTGAATTTGTCTAGCTTCAACTTCCAGTTATTGGATTGTGTTGTTACTTTTCTCTGCTCTATTGAGGACCCCATTGTTAAGTATTTATTCCCCATGTGTGTACTTATAGACTGTAATTAACTCACCCCTTAACCTTCTCCTTGTTAAGCTAAGTAGCTTGCAATCTTTGAATCTATCACTAAAAGGTATATTTTTTAATACTTTATCATTCTCATGGCTCTTCCTTGAACCCTTTCCAATTTATCAACATCCTGCTTGAATGGTGGATACTACAGCTTGATTAAGTATTCCAGCAGCAGTTGCACCAATGCCAAATATAGAAGTAAAATAACCTCTCTGTTTCTACTCAAGATTCCCCTTATGCATTCTGTTAACTGTTTTGGCCACAGCATCATACTGGGAACTCATGTTCAGCTGATTATCCAGCACAACCCAAAATCTTCCAAGTCACTGCTTCGCAAGATAGAGTCCCCTATTTTGTATATAGCCTAGGATTTACTGAGCTATCACATGCTTTTGTGCAGTATTATTTGCACTGTTAGACAAAGGTTCCATAGGTGCCTGCAGTTACTATTGGTGGGAGATATGATCTCTGTTATGTGGTTAGCTGCCTTCAAGAGTTAATGTAATTTTGGATCAGTAAAATGTAATGAGTTTAATGTGTTGTTATACTTGGATATTTTTGGAAGCCAAAAGAATTATCATCATCCCCGCCATCATCATCCCCAATATTTTCAAGTTGTAGATAAAGGGTGCACAATACTTACTCTGTTTGATCCTACAGCAGGTTATCCACTGCAATGTTTACTATTAAAGGTAAATCTTAATCAGACATTTTGTCTTCCCCTGATGAATGTGTTAGTGTCTTTGGCTAAGAACAACAAATTAATTATATTATTCCTTGTGCTAGATAAAGCCATTGATCACAGCAATTGAAAGGCAATGGTTTTCTTCCTCAGTCCTCATTCATTGTGTTGGGCAATATTCTGCTCTCTTTATTACTTTTTTCTGAGGGCATGTGGGGAGGTTTTCAAACATGAAAAGGACAGGTAAGCGCCTTCTCTTTTATGTGCCCTTGAAAAAATATGCCCCATAACCTTGAACCAGGTGCCTTGGTAACAACTAAATGTAGTTTTACTGAGAAAAATGGATAAGCTAACCTCTTCAGTGTTTTTATTGTAGTAATACCCATCTTAATTAAATCATCTCACTGGTTTAGGTACAGCATTTGCCTTTCTATTTAGATGCAGAAATGATAGTCCTGTGTGATACTTCTCTCCCCTCCCTAGTTCATTCTATTTTTTCCCCCTGTGTAAGACTACAAGACTGCAGCTTTCTTGACTGCAAAGACCCATGGCAGCCATCAGAAACTTCAGAACATCAGGGTTGATGTGTGGGTGGGAAACATGGATCAGGTGAGATAAGCTGATCTGCGGATCAGGTGAGATAAACTGATCTGCAGAAGAGATGGACATTCCACCCCACCCTGCTCACTCAGTGAGGGAGTTAAATGTCAGTTAGAAAAGATTACCATTGTCAACTCCATGTAAGGCTGCTAATCAAATATCTTAATTTAGGGATGGAGGAAAGTAACACAGAAATGTATCATTAGGTATAGTTCCCACTCCCCATTTAAAATACTGTTAAGAGGCTAACTTAAAGTAATGTAGCTTAAAATTCAAGATGAGAGATTGTCCTTAATTTACCACATTGTGTCTATTTCCGAGTTCTTGGAACAAGGGTTGGTACAGTAATTTCAGGACCCCACATAGTAACTGCGGATTGAATGGCACTCAGATTTTAATATTTGATTAAAATATGAGCCTGTCCAAGCTTGTATCAAATGTGACTTGTATGTCAAATATCTCCAGTATCCACTGTTGCCTTAATAACTCCACAGCTGAAATCTATGTATGTCCATGTGCTATACATCACTGGCCTTGAATCATGTAACATATCCAGCCTCACTACCTGTCAATCTTCTTCCCTATAATCTGGCCAGCATACGATTGCTAAAGTCATCTTCCTTTCCAATTGCTCTGATCATGTCACTCGCCTCCTTGAATTCCTTTATTGACTTTATGTCTCCTTTGTATCATGTTAAAGCTATTCATCCTTGACTACAAGGCCCTACATAATCTCAGTGGCATTTGTATCTCTGTTTTCTTTTCCTCTGAGTATTCTCTCTTACTTCCTATCATCTTACTGCTTTCTGTGTCTCCTCCTGTCCTTCACTTTGTGCCTTCTATTATGTGTCAGCCCCTTGGCTGACGCAGTCTTCCTGTTCTCACATGCCAGTTATCTTCACTCCCATCTTTCAAATCCCTCTTTAATGGGTTCTTTTGTGAGCCATCATCTTTGTCACCATGATTTATCCCCACATCCTACTATTGTCCCATTGTTTAACCAATATTGAAAGTTCTACAGGGTAAATATCTCAGAATGTATTTGTAAAGGTTTTATAAAGTAAAGGCACAATATATTCAGGAAAAGCACATGTAAATAGATAGGCCCAGCCATGTGCCTTGGATGCCAGCGAACTCAGGCCTTGTCAAATGATTGAGGCAAGCGATTCACAGTAGTTTTCCATTGCTAAGACTTCATCGTTTTTCAGGCCCACAGAGTTCAAATCAGGGAACTGTAAGCTGGATGTTTCAGTTGTTTTCAACAGCAGACATCATGCACAGCAGAGAGAGAAAATCGCTAAGGCAAGACCCAGGCCCGTACTGGTCAATATTTTCACAATTGATATTTAAACTGTTCAATCCTGGTTTAGACTCCAATAGAAGAGGTCTTATTTTCAAAAGTGAAATGTGCCCAACTTGAAACACTTTTAAAAGTGTCTCAAGTTGGGCACTCACAGATTGAAGCATCCAGCATCATTAGTCATTTTTGAAAATCTTGGAATGAGCATTCAGAAATGTCCTTAGACTTTAATGGGAGTTGCTGGGTACTCAGCACTTTTGAAAATCACTTATTTAAGTGCATAACTATGGATTTCGGAGCCTTAGGTTAGACACCCATTTTTTAAAATGCTTAACTACAGCACTTAAGGCAGACCCTTAAAGGAAAGCTGTACCTATTTTTCTCAGCTCAGCAGTCTGAAAGCTGTCAAAGTTGTAACTATGAATAAACTGCAACCTGTGTATTTTAGTTACAACTGGCAGCTTAATGCGGGTGGTGGCCATCCTGCTGAAATGTGATGTCATTTATGGAGAGTGCAGTGTGGAGGCTTGGATAAGAGATTGTTTTTGCTACCTGCTTCAATGTGGCTTTAAGCATCAGAACATTAATACTTATGATTTTAAAGTCATGCAATTTTAAAGTGTCTTTTTATATTTGTTCAACCATTACTGAAGTAGATTAAATGCTTATGTACAGTTCTTACATTGAACGCTCACACTGCCATAGTCACAAATCCACATTGCTTTTCAACTGTGGGGCATTCTGGCACTATCTAAAGAAAGGGCAACTGTTTAAAATGAAATCTTGTGGTGTTTTCATGATGACATATTTCTTGTCTGTGGAGTGCTGTGTAATGTGGGTGAAGTTTTCCTTTGTGATTATTTTATTGCATGCTACTTCATTTGCTCTTGTGCTACATTGTGCTCTTTCCATGGGTATATTATAGGAATGAAACAAAACAAAAAAATTCAAAGTTTGTATGAAAGTCTAGTTGAAACAAATGTGACTTTGTAGTAGCTACACAGAATATGCATGAAATTCATAGATTCCAGGACCAGAACGACCCACTGGGATCATTTAATCTGACCTCCTGTACAACATAAGTCATAGAACAAAATAATTCCTAGAAGAGATCTTTTAGAAAAGGCATCCAATACTGACTTAAAAATAGTCAGTGATGGAGAATCCACCACAGCCCCTGCTAAGATGTTCCCATGGTTATTTACTCACTGTTAAAAATGCATGCCTTATTTCCAGACTGAATTTGTCTAGTGTCAACATAGCCATTGGATCATGTTATGCCTTTCTCTGCTAGATTGAAGTGTCCATTATTAAATAGTTGTTCCCTGTGTAGGCACTTCAGAGACTGCAATCAAATCATCCCTTTGCCTTCTCTTTGTTAAACTGAATTGATTGAGCTCCTTGAGTCTGTTACTTTAAGGTATGTTTTCTAATCTGTGAATCATTCTCATACCTCTTCTCTGAACTTCTTGCAATTTGTCAACATCCTTCTTGAACTGTGGACACCACATCTGGACACAGTATTCCAGCAGCAATCACACCAGTGCCAAATATAGAGCTAAAAATAACCCCTCAGTCTTACTCAAGTTTCCCCTCTTTTTGTATCCAAGGATTACATTAGCCCTTTTGACCATAGCATCACACTGAGACTCATGTTCAGATGATTATCAACCATGACCCCATCCTGTAGACATAGTCTACATTCTTTGTTCCTAGGGATGTGACTTTACAGTCAGCCATATTGAAATATGTTTTGTTTTCTTGATCCCAGTTTACCAAGGGATCGAGATCACTCTCTATCTATGACCTGTCACCCTCGTTATTTACCACTCCCCCAATTTTTGATTCATCTTCCAATTTTATCAGTGATGATTTCATGTTTTCTTCTAGGTTATTAATAAACATGCTAAATAGCATAGGGCCAAGAATCAAACCCTGTAGGACCTAACTAGAAACATACCCATTCAACTATGGTATCCCATTTACAATTACATTTTCAAACTTATCAGTTAACCAGGTTATAACCCATTTAATGTGTGTCAAGTTAATTGTATATCTTTCTAGATATAAATATATAGACTGGAAGTTAAATGGAAACTACTCAATGTACAGAAGAGAGTCACTTATCTTACGCATACTTAAGTCACAATGTAGCGGATTGGCAGAGGCCCCGGAGGTTTTTCGCCTTCCTCTGCAGCGTGGGGCATGGGTCGCTTGCTGATGGATTCCCTGCAGCTTGAGGTCTTCAAATCTCACTTTTGAGGATTTCAATAACTCAGTCATGGGTTCGGGGTTGTTATAAATGTGTATGGGTAGGGTTTTGTGGCCTGCCTTGTGCAGGAGGTCAGACTAGATGATCATATTGGTCCCTTCTGACCCATGAGTCTATGAGTAGCCTATAAAAGGTAGAAATGAATCCAAATGACAATCTGGATCCTCACTTAATAGGTCATACCAATTTCTAAACAGAGTGGGTACTACTATACAGTCCTTGCTTTTCAAATCTAAAATTACAAATTTTCTTATTTAAAAAAATCCAGAAGAAACCAATCCAGAGAGGGTTTTTCATACTGGTTAAACAAAGAATTGTGTCCCTTGTTTCAGTTGTACAAACACAATATTCTTTGGTCAAGGAAATTATTGCTTAAACTGACACTCAAGTTGCATAGGAAAAGTAAAGGGAGGGGACCGGCAAAAAATTGAAAGGATTTCCTGAAAATAAATGGCGTTTGTTCCAATGATCATGTTATCCTTTTAAAATAGTTAATGTTAAGTTAGACCTGCCAGAGTTATTGTTGCTTTAATGAACGCTAAAGTCAATATTAGGACTAAACTCTAAGCCTACTTTCTTCTGTCTCCAAAATTAAAAGCCAATAAACTGTGGGGGAACAGGGAGATATTATTTTTTTTTAATGTTAGGGCCAGATTATGAATCTCAGATTTTCATAGATCCCAGCCACGTTGAAGAGAAACTCAGGTACCTTTGTAGCACTGTTCCCTAGTTCTTGAATCCATAGAACCCCAGCTACTAACTGGAATCACCAATCATGGTCCTTTGGGTAAATGTTTGGTGGAGCAGAGGCACGCTCAGCTCCAAGGGTTTCCATGGCACACTTCTTCTATGAAAAGTAGGTCATGAATCATTTTGCAGCAGGGGGCTCTCCCATGGCTAGGAAGTCTCTGAAGCAGGTTGAGGTAGCAGAGGAAGAGAGTACTGCAGACCAGTGTGGTTTGATTCCTCCATACAGTTGTTCATTCATTTGGGCATCAGGTCGAAAAAAGTCTCTCAGTGGAAAGTATATTTTTAGGGGGACAAAGGCTTTCTTTTGAGCATGACAGTCGGTTCTAGAGTTATTTAAAGAGACAGATGAATGATATATAAGTGAAAAAGTGTTTTCCAAAAGAAAGAAAAAGGTGTATTTTGTCATGCCAGTTACCTCTCTGCCTGCACAGCTAGAAACAGTTTGATGAGGCCAAAACAGTGTTGTCAGGACTTCGAATCTCTGGTGCAGGACCAGTGATGAAAAAAAAATGAGCATCAATCTCTGTGTCCATTTATAACTATAGTTCTAAGATTAGAAGTGGGTGTTTATTGTTTTTCATAAGTGAATTTCTTTTTCTTTAATAGATGACTTTTGTACAAAATCAGAACCCTACCATTTCATAAACACGGTTATATAAAGTAATTCACTTATCACCCAGCTTCTCCTCTAAAACATTTATCTTCTGAATAGGGGTGCTGCCTATCAAAGTTACTGGCATTATATGTCTCAGAACATCTCCCTGCCTGTGATGGCACACTAGCTGCCTCTGCAGGGCAATGTAGAGAAGCATTGAGGAAAGAAAAACTGAATCAGTTCACCTGCATTAATTATTAATGATGGTGATATTGCTTAGTGTCAAACACACAATAAAGTGAGGTTAGCTGCGCTGAGCAAGATGCAGCCTTTTTGATCCACATTGGGAGATAGTCAGGTCAGAAATACGTTGCAGCTGGTGGCAGTTTAAATTCCAGAAGAGAAAAGAAAAATAGAAAACCTGTTGTGGTTTAAAATTTTTCCAACAAAGTCTATTGTCTGGAGTTCAGAGCTCTGATATTTTAAAGCCAGTGTGGGAAGTTACTGAATTTAATCATCATGTAATGATTTTTTAACTTAAACTGTAGCTCTTTGGAGCAAGGATTCAGTCTGTCTAAGGCGAGTGTGGCTTTGATCCTGAATGAGTTCTTTGGGAATTATCACAATATAAATAACAGTAAAGCTAATGTCATCCTGCTTCTCCTTTTTCTGTAAAACAAAAAACAAAATTGTTGTTTTAAAAGAACAAGCCTTGATTCCTGCTGTCTTATCTCCTGCAGTAGGAAACAGAATTTAAGGTTTGTACCAAGCAATGTAAGGAGACAAAATCAGACACTAGATCTATGACCATCACTCCTTCTTCACCTTAATAATACGGCCTTCTAACACAGCAGAGCGGGAGATGTTTTTGCATCTTCATCTATAAATGATCAGTTTATGTCATGGATGTGGTTTACTCCATGCTGCTGCATCAGCATTAATATAGTCTCTCCTTTTCTTTCATTTTACCATTAAGTTGAAATCCATACATCAAGGGTGAAATTTGTGAAGAAAAACGATCTGCCTTAGAATTTGGAGTTTCTTAAAATGTCCAGACATCAGTTATTTCTTAGAGTAGGGGAAAAAACATTTTATTTCATGAAGGTTTAGAAAGAGTCAGAAAGAGAATATCAAGTCAAACACAAAGCCACTTGTATTATTGGAAGTAGAGAGCAAACACGGTTGCTATTCTTTCCTTTCTGCACTGTAAGCTAAAAGTTACTATGCATTCTTGAAACTCAGTTGGTTAGCAGGGCTTTTAATCTAAACCTGAAGGGGTATTATTTCTTTACACTAATGCCCTCTGAGATACCATATAATGTATGAGATTATTAATAAACTGTTCTGGTCTCTGGTTGTGCTTAATAACGAAGACTAAGTCCAAGGCAACCTATAGCCCCAGTGTTTAGTTATACAGTCTTTCTTCATAACATCTACATGTAGGGCCATTTCTGACCTTTCTCATCAAGAAAACGGCAGTGTCACTCAGGAACTCTTGTCACAGTCAAGAGAGAGAGGGGATTACTGCTCAAGGAGAAAAAAGAAAGTCAATGTGTGTGAAGTTGGGAAACTGTCAGACTGTAGCACTGTTTTATTACTAAAGAAAGTGTTCATTGTGAATTTCAATGGAAAGGGGAAGTAGAGTTGTATTTATGCCTGTTAGTACAAAGCAAATGAATGGATTTAATCACATCTAATGTGAGGATCTTTTGTGACAGCTAATGAGGTATGTTCAGTATTTCTAATCTTTAATTGTGTTGTGGCCCAAATACACCCATAGAGAATGGGAATTGGTTTTAAATGCACTTTTAAATGTATGGTTTGGTTTGATTTTTAACTATAGGTACATAGGGTTTCTTAGAGTACTCATTTACACCATTATTGTCCAAAATGAACCTTCAAGCATCTGCATGATGAATTAAAAGCATTAATTCCAAACATTACTTTAATACAAATTTTCAAAAGTGACAAAGCAACTTAGGAGTTGAAGGGCTTGTTTACATGACAAGATACTGTGCAGCAGGCAAAGTTGTGAATCTACCACACTCCAGCTTGCTGTGCAGTAATGTCCTGTGTAGACACTGCTACGGTACAGAAAAAATCCTGTAGTGTGACTCAGCGTACTTTACTTTCAATGAGACTATCTGAAAAATCTAAGTCCCTTTTAAAAATGGGGCTTAGGCTCCTAAATTGCTTAGGCATTCTTGAAAGCATTACTTTTTTTCCACTCGGGCTTATGCTGTCCAGCATAAACTGTGACTGTTTGGTACATGCTAGAAGCAAATTATTCTGCTTGAAGATGTGATGGGCAATGTCCTCGTCTCAGAGAGAAAGGGAACCAGGATTAGAGGCTTCTCTTTAAATCAATTTCTACAGTAGCAGAGACGTACATAATAACAATGAACTGGATTTCTCACAAGTCTACCAGTATCATTGTTCACATTGGAAGCACCTCAGGGAAAGGACTTTTCTTCTGTGTATTTTCTGTGAAGCACTTAGCATATGTGTCACCACTATAAAACAATAATAGTAATATAAATTAATAATGGTTCAAATGGATCCTAGCATGTGTATATATATTTATTATTTAATAAAAAGTCTTCACATTTGAGAGATAGTACTACAGATCCAGAAAAAAGAATTTTTCATATCTGTGTCCTTTCTGTTGCATTGGAGCAGTTTCAGCAATCTTAAAAGCACATTGTTGAGGATTTTGCATTTAACACTGAACTCTGGACCTCTTAATACCTAACTGTGGATTCCCTTGATTCAACAGAGTGCATGCCTACACTGGAATTAGGAGATGTGATGGCAGCACATGTAGACCTACCTAATCTAGTTTTGATCTAGTTAGACACATGGGGCCAGATTAATTGAAGTTACCCTGAATTTACACTGATTCAACTGAGATCCCAATCTGGATGCTGTCTTGAGTACTTACACTCACCGTTACTTTCTTTCCAGGTCTTGCTGTCCAAAAACATTTCATAGAGAACCAGAATAATAAACAAGTTACCAGACCATTGTGCACCAAATTACATCAAATGGAATATATGCCATGATCTTATGTTTCACAGAGAATTTTGCTTTGTTGAATCTTTTCTTGTTTAATGTAGTTTCTCTAGTCAGTTCAATTTGGACCGATCATGTTTTCAACCGTATGAGGTGATGTTACCACCTCTGTTATCTAAAATAGGGAAATCATTAAAATGTTAAAAAAAAAATTATGCCTTCAAAAACATGTTGCTATATGGTCATTAAGGCCAAAAGTATAACTGGGTTCAGAAAAGAATATTAAATTCATGGAGGATAGGTCCATTGATTGCTATTAGCCAAGATGGTCAGGATTGTGGCCTCATGCTTTGGGAGTCCCTACACCTCTGAGTGGTAAATGCTGGGATGGGACTACAGGGGATGGATCACTCTGTAATTGCCATGTTCTGTTAATTATCTCTGAAACATCTGGCACCAGCTGTGTTGGAAGTTAGGATACTGTGCCAGATGGACCATTGATCTGACCCAGTATGGCTGTTCTTATGTTCACTATCTACCTACTTAACTGTCAAGACATGGAAGATTTTTTTACAGGTATAAAAGTACAGTATAGCAAAGTAACTCTTCTTTTCAGTAAAACACACACACACACACACACACACACACACACTATGGCTACGCATGGAGGCTTATGCTCATCTCAACTATTTTGGACAAATTTTCAGTTTTGGGTATGAAAAGTATGAATAATCACTTACTGTGAACACCTTCACTCTGTCCTACGATGTGAGGCCCAATCTTATTAAGTAAAGACTTCAGAAAGAAAACCTTATGCTGGAGACTCAGAAAACAAAAAGAACATGCCCCCTACTATCGTCATCACCCCTAACCCACATACCCCTATGAGTCTCAACACCATAAGATGAGCCACCTTACAGAAGACTTGTATCCTTCCTCTTCTGTTCCATTGCTACAACTGACAATAAGACTTCCGTGTTCAGTATTAATTATCTCAAACACACAAATATAGAAATACTATAAAATAAAACCCACAACAATCATGAGGCCCTTTTAGCATTTACTAGCTCTCCAGCCAGGTTTTGGGTCTACTCTGTGAAAATGAGGAAGAGATTGATAGCAAATGTGCAGTGGTGAGAAGCAACATTAATATCTGGTGTCTTAGATGTGTATGTTGCAGAAGTAGTTTATGTGTTTCTTCTATAGAAATCAAAGCAGAAGTATTTTTTCTATAATTGTAGACTATAACTGTAGACATAAGTAGGCACTGGAGAATTTAAATGTGTACCCAACAGCAAAGAAGCAAAGAAATAAATAATAGCCCATAGTTAATCTTGGTTGATTTAATAGTTATAGTAGTTGAAAGAGGAGACTTTCCTGTTCGGGGGAAGAAAAAACTGCCAGAACACATTAAAACAAGATTAAAAGATTGTGTATCTCATGGAGAACAATTTTCATAATTTAATCTGTTTATGGCTCACAGCTATTTTAAAAAAAGATTTTCCCCAGCTGTAATATGTTCATACTGTACAGCAAAAGTCAAACTCCTAAGGGACCGATCTTCCACTGTGGATCTAACCCTCAATGATTAGATTCAGTGGTCATGAAACAAGTCTGCTTAGGGCTCGTCTACATGATGGGATAATGCAGACTCCAGTGATGTGATTTTTTTAAAGCCCCTTAATCTGTTGGGTTAACCTGTTAATTAGTCTGTGTAAACCCTGATGGTGCTCACTGAATGTCACATAGTGCACTTTAACATAGCCAGTAAAGTACATGAGGGAACTTTTAATTTGTACCAACAGGGTACTGGACTAATTAATGCACAACACATTGGTGTGCATTACCCCACCATGTAGACAAGACCTTAGATTATTGTAAGATCTTTGAGGAAGGGGCTTTCATATTTGGTGTTTCTACAGCACATTGTGGTTCTGGGGCATGATGGGAGCTCCTATGTGCTATGATAAGATGTAATTAATCATAATAATGATAAAATATACTGTTGATCATATCACAGTATGTGTTCAATGACTATTTTTTTCATCTATTTTATATGCTAAAATTTACCATTCTGGTCCTGCAAATACCCATAAAAATTTTAATGTTAACACAAGATTTTAATATTATTGCAATAGTCCAGTTAATTTATTTGTTCCTTTCCCATCTTTATGATTCTCTCATCTTGGAATTCCAAACATGAAAAGCATCTGTGAGAGACTAGATTCTGCTGTGCTTAGAGTACTCTAAAGCCACTCTCAAGTCATTTTCTACTCATTACATCTGGAAAGTTGGTAGTAAACTGTTGTTAACATTGTGAAAGGCAACAGATATAACTGCATATTATATCATAAGAAGAGACAATTATAAAAAGAGTATAAGATGAAGTACCTCTAACAAAGCTGTAATTTTAACTGGTAATTAAACTCAAGTGTTTCATTTTTCCCAGTCAGTTCATCAGTGACACTAGAAAATAAATGAACTGAAAGTGAAATCCTTTGGGGGGAAACAATAATAATTAATTACATTCCTCAAGGGAGAATATACGCCCAATGCTTGTTTCTGGGTAACCTCTTGAGCAATAAACATAGTAATGTACATCTGGGGTGGGAAGGTGTTGAAAATTAAGATAATGTAATGTGAATATTCATGAAATTTCCAATATGGTTTAGAGTTTAAATCTACCACCAGTTGTTGTTTTCTAACGAATTGCAAAGTCAATACATAAATTACTCAATGTAAAAATATTTTACATCAAATATAATTTAATATCTCATGACTCTGTACATATGAAAATGAGGAGAGCAGATTCCATAGGATTTGCTGCAATTCTTCCTTGGCACTCCTCCAGAAGTTAATCATATATTCATAGACCCTAGAAGACCTAACAGATTATAAAGAGGTACCCCCTTGCAATACATGAATGTTTCCTAGAGAACATTCTATTATATTTTTCCCAAATCAATTTGAAGACTTGAAGTGATGGGACTTCACCTATTGTTCTTGAGAAACTAATAGACTGCATTGTTTGGAATATCTTCTGATGTTCAGGCTAAATTTTCTTCTGCTTAATTTAATCCAATTACCTCAATTTATTGTGTTTCCTCCCTGCATGGTTATCCTAACACTCTCTGGTTCTTGTTTAGCCACCCTACATGGATTAAAATTTTAATCTATTCTTATATGATAAACCGTTGAGATCCTTAATAATTTTTCGTGCATTTCTCTGCAATCCCTCCATTGTAGGGATCCTGATATACATACCACAAATATCAGCCAACCACACTGAGAACAGAAATCACAATATTAGGTATCAAAAACATCGGGCACACTCAAGTGACCTAAAAATGCTATCCAGAAGATAAGCAACTCCAAATTTGCCATGTGAAGAAAACACGCTGGTCCTTCTACCTGCCTGTGAAGAATGTGGCAGATATCTGTCCTATTTTAAGCATATTATTGTGCCTCAATTTAGCTGTGTGTTGTTATAATACTGGCTGCATGGTCTCAAAGTGATAACCCTATCTGAAGCTGTCCACATAGAAGGCCTGGCTAATAAGACATGGGATCTTATTTTAAGATCTGTTCCTCTGAATGCCTTGGTTCAAAATAAACAGTGCTTTGCATTATGAAACTTGTTTGATTACTGTAATTGCAACCTGCTGTAGCTTCTGAAGAGAAGTATCTTGGGAAGGGGCTGAATCTAGTCAGACCTGCTGAGACATTCACATTTGGTACCCATGGGGGCCGCAATCCAGGACTTGGTCTAACACTGAGGGACCTATATTGTTCCACACTAAAAGAGATCAAGTTCTGGATGGTGCCCTCAAAGGGATATGGAGGAGACTGAGGTGCAGCTAGCCTACTGCCATTCCAAGGTGTCATCTTTTGAAATATTGCCTGCTCCAACTACCAACATTCAGAGCTTGCTGATAATGTTTTGAGCTATGTTATAATGCACATCACACAACTGAGATTAGAGCATGGTCCCAAGATACCAACTGCTGCAACAAAGAGCAGGCCCACACCTCCAAATATTGTAGGGTGTACAGCACCTATCCTATGCTCAAACTGCCATCTGCCACCATTTTAGAGGTACCTACTCTCCATTTTCCCAGTGATACTTTGTATTTTTCAGCCTCCTGAGGCAGAAATACAATATGATCAGCTTCGCAATGAGAGATCTAAAGGCGAAAGCAAATCTTAGGTTTTGTGAAGCCACTTTGAATGTGTAGGGACCCCAGAATGTTTAACCATCTTATACCAGAAAGTGCTGGTTCAGGGCCATACCCATAGCCTTCCAGTAATCAACAGTGGGACAGGCAGGAGTTCGCTGGCCAAATAGAGAAGTGTTCCTGAGCTCCCTGAGCTGGTATTTGTGGATTGAGAATACCTTTGGTTCAGTGACTCCGAGATCACAGGAACTTGTGCCATGGTAAACACCAGCCATATATTTAGTGATAAGCCAGAAATAACAATTTGAAATTTAGAAACCATTAGAAATAGCATTTTCTCTATCTTTACCATGCTGAGTCAGCATTGCTCACGTATACAATTTACACTAATATAAATGAGAATACAATGGCACATATGATCAGCTGGTGTAAACTGTCATCTGAAATCAGCGGAGTTGTGACAATTTATACCAGCTGAGGCTGTGCCCCCGATTTGTGTGAGATGGTAATAAATTTGGGTCTAAATCATAACAGCTGTACTTCCATGTGAGGATCATCCCTCTTCATAGACTAAAGTTTACCTGGCACTCCCACAATGAATGTCACCTATTTTCACTTTTTTGTCTTGAAAGTTAATGATATCAAAAATGCGCCGTCTTGAAATTCAGATTAAAGAAAGTCACAGAGAGAGAGAAAAAGAAAAGAATCCATCTTCATTTCAAGATTCATTTGTCTATGTTTGGATCTTTGTCCCAAAAGGTCAAGGTGAAAATAAGTGTCACTTGTTTTGAACTATGCCATTGTTACACTGGAAACCAAACTTGAACATGTCACAAAATAAACACATGCTGACTTAATGTGATTCCTAAATTAGTAGCTATCTCAAGCAGATGTGTACAATATAATTAAAAGGATGAGAGAGGGCAGAGTAAATTTGCAACTGAATTGAAATCTTTGAAGTTCTTAAGGAGCCAACTATTTTGAAAGGTTTTTGTACATAATATTCTTAAAAATTAGATGTAGCCAGACTTCAAAGATGACAAAGTCTAAGTAGCACCAGATGACCAGAAATCATCATAGTGGTGTGTTGAGATAAAAAAAGGAAAGTATTCTCATCCCATGCTAGCTGCCTGAACATCATGGGAAGATAACATGAGAAAGCAACAGGAGTCACAAACCGAACAAAAATGAAATCTAAATAATTAAGTATGGGAGTCTATTTTTCTGAATTTCTAAAATAAAAAGCCAGAAACAGGTTTTTAATCACAATTAACTACAAGTTTTCAAAAAACGAGTGAATTCCAACAGGCTGGTAATATTGGCTTTATTATTATTGGTTTGTATTGCACAAGTGCCTAGGTGACAGTCCAATAGTACTAGGAAACATATCAACACATAAAAAGATGGCTCCTTTCCCAAAGAGCTTACATTGTAAAATAAGACAACAAATAGATGTGGAGAGTCCACGCATTTGGCTCTTTTACTTTAACTGAACTCTGATTCACAGATCTCAGAATATATCCATAGATCAAAGAGGAGAAGCACAAAAGAAGCATAGACAATACAGAGATGCATATAGAAGTAACAATGCATGAAGACCCAGTCCAGAGATGCACTTAAGCATGTGCTTATCCTTAAGCAACTGGGAAACCCCACTGAAGTCAATGTGTTTGAAGTCATGGAACTCATATGTATGTTAAAGTTAAGTAAGTGCTTAAGTGCTTTGCTGGGTCAGGTCCAAAATGAATAAAAATAAAGAATGAACAAATAATTTAATTAGTAGAACACTCTAACAAAACCCCCAATAAACAGATACTAATTCAACAACTTGATAGCAGTTTAATAAACGTTTAGAAGTTTAATAAACTACTGCATAATGTATAGTACATATCATCCAATAATGATGAATATTATTCATTTAAAATATTGTTACAAGCATTTCAAATTTCTGATTACTAACTAAGTATGCCATTCATCCTTTGTGTCAGTTCTTCAAAAGAGAAATGTTCTCCTTCTTTCAAAGTTGTAAACGTGGACTTTGCAATCTGCAAGACAAAATGTTTTGCATATAATATTTTTGTTCCCTGTTTTTTTCTTAAGGTTGATATAGTGTATTATTGAAACCATCACCCAGTTCAGCATGTGCTTAACCTTTGTCTCTGTAGAAATCACACAATAGAAAAATTCTTCATCTCAGTTGTGCATTGGTCATCAGTTGAAAAAAGTGTTGACAGTTGCCATAAGCATAAAGAAATGAAAAATGACTTTGCACATATATTCACTTGGGTGTCATCCACCCATTAAAATATTATGGAATAATATCATTCAAGTAATGGAAAATGAATCGAGTGGTAATACAAAGATCACCCAAACTTAGGCCCTGATCCAGCTAGCCACTTAAGCTGTTGCTAAACTTTGAGCGCATGGATAGTTCCATTGAAGTAATGAGACTGTTCATGTGTGCTTAACGTTAAGCCTGTTTAGTGGATCTCTTAATATATATTAGCCTTTTTTGTGGACTCATTAGCAGCTTGCGCTATTCAATTTACAGTGTCTCTCATAAACGAAGGACTGCTGTTGACAAACATGGACTGAAGAGTCCATTTCAATTCTTGCAAGATATTGTAATTATTTGTACTATATATGAAACTTTTGCTTGTACTATGTACTTTTATTTTCACTACGTACTTATGTAAATAGCACTTACAGTACGTGTACTATATCCTTTTACTTGCATTATGTGTGAGATTTTTAAACGATTGCTCTCTAGTTTCTTGTTAGCTCATGGGTTTTTAAGCATCTCAGCAGAGAAACGTAGGCCCCCAAACCTGTCATTGAATCTGGACAAGTGGACCCCTGCACCTATCCAGGGTCTTCAATGAGACAAAGGGATCAGCCTGCTCAGTGAAAGGTGATGCGTGGTGCTGAGCATTACATGTAAAGTGCTGAGTGCTCTCAACAGTCAAGAGAAGGTGAGCACACTCAAAGAGCACATTGCACTGTTGAGCCCTGTAACAGGTTCATGAGCTTCAGAAGACTATTTCATTTTCCCATCTTTCTTGGCTAACACAAGTTCCTTGGCACAACCAGAAGAGTGGCTGTAAAAACATTGTTTTTCTTCATTAGGAGGTAAGATACCATGATCATAAAGTATAGCTAAAAATGTTAATGTGTCTGCTTCTCAAATTCTCTCAACATCTGCCTGTCATTTATTTCTTCCTAATATCTGGAAAATGGTAATAATTGCATAGAAACCCATATTAGACTTTTAAAGGACAGCCTAATCCATTGTTCTTATGTCATGGAAGACATAATCCACAAATCTTGGGTAACAATGATGGATTATAACTTTTTTAATGCTTTTGTTATATTTTTAAAAATTGAAAAAAAAAATTAAAGAGCCTGTTCTTAATCTAATTCCAACTGAGGGAGACAGGTCTGTAATATTTTTTCTAAGAAAAGAAGAAAAAGATTTGTATTACTATTTTGCTTGTCTGACAGATTTCTTAAAGCACCACCTTCTCCCCTTTGTTTTAATTTTTGCAATCAATTGATCCAGGACATGGCTATTATCATTCCAGGCAAAGAAGACTAGACAGGCCTCTGGAACCTCTCAATACATCTCCTTAATCAAATAGCCAAATCATTGGTTGCATGTGACAACAGAAGCCTCTTTTCTGAAGGATAGCAGCGTGTAACTTCAACACTCTATCCCAGAAGATGCGCTGGGAGGGAGGAGAGGGAGAAGAGATCGGAAGGGAAATAGGCCACTCCCAATTGCTTCAATAGAACAGGGTCTGGTTCTGATCTCACTTATACCTATTCAAATCAGGAATAACTCCACGAAAGTCCATGGAATTACACTGGTTTAAAACTGATGTGAGATCAGAATCAGATCTATGGGAATCCACTGTGGTAGCAAGCACTGCCCACAGATTATGAAGGCCTGAAATGATTTTATTCTGATCACACTAGTTTTTTGTGTCAGCCTGGAATTTTTTCATTGAATCAATATATTATGTATATTTTTAAAATAAGTAGCAGTGAAAACAAATAATCTCATGGTTCTGATACCACCACAAACCTTTACCTTTCTGTAAATCACTGTAGTTGATCTGTTGTTCTCAGTTCATGCAGCCATGGCAGACATAAAGCTTGCTGGAAAAATATGTGTTATTATTATTATTATTATTTTTAATGAGCACATGAAAATATTTGGCTCTCATCCTGCAGTGTACCCCTGCACCCTTGCAGAGCCCCACTCGTGTCTACCTGCATGGAGCTCCATGCAGGGCTAGGGCCTTAGTTATGGATGTCTGAAACTAGTGGCTTCATTTTTGGATGTTGTGAGCACCTGCAGGTCCTACTGAATTCAAAAAGAAGTTGTGAACTGAAAATCAGCCTATGTAGCCATAGCTTTTAATAAAATGCTTTCTTTGCATCTGTGTGGGGAGAGGGAAAAATACTGAACTATTAGGAGAAGAGAATGAGAGAGAGAGAGAGAGAGAGAGCCAAGTTTTCTATTGCTTAGCGTCATATGAAGTGCCTTATATAATGTGGGAGCCAAATGCTGCCGACTCAAAATACTCACATTTTACACTCACTTTGCACAGGTGTAAATGACCACTGACAATGGAGAATCTGAGGCAGAGACAGCGTGTGTGTGTGTGTATAAAACAAATATTTTTTTCCAAAGGAGGTCTGTATAACAGCTCTATACTCAACTATAGTAAAAGCATTTCAGAAATGTTGACAAAAAAGAACCCAACTCTAGCATATTTCCATTCCTGATATTGAGCTTCAGAAGCACATGGAAGTTTGTCCACAGAAAATCTCTAACAGTGGCTGCCACTCAGCCAGTCCAGCCTCTTTCGAAGTGCATAATGAAAATAGTGGTTTATTTCCAAATAACTATTTAACATAAATTAGCATGCAGAAGTTGCCAGTGTTTTGCTATGTTTGTGGAAATCTGAGCTTTAGTGTGAAAAACATAAAATGGATATTATGAAAAATTAAACCCCACAAAAGCAAGTGTTAGTTTTAGTCCCTGCAAGACGAAGGATTATTTTGAGGGGGGAAAAGTTTACATTTATTGACTAAAATGCTATTAAGCAATTTTTGGTGCCCAACCAAAGTAGGAGTAGAAAGGAAAGTCTTTTGTCGAATGACCCCTTTAAAACCAAAGGTGAATTCAATGAGGAAATCTGTCATTCTCAATTTAACCATTATTTCTCCCAGTACAGAATCATTTAATTTGTCCCTTTGTAAGATTTATTATATTTTGTCAGTAAATCTTCTGTCGCTTTTCGTTTCGGATATATAATTAGGAGGTAGGGATGGCTCTTTGTGTCAGGTTTATAATTTGCATCATTCTTGTGACTTTTGATTTTTTAACAAGGGATCTTTCTAAATCTGATAACCTTTAAAACTTTATTTACTATCAGTTTAATATCTATACAGCCTGTCTTGTGGCAATCCAGTCTCATCCTCCAGATGATGTATTAACTGTTGTAATGCTCTTATATTTTATTTGTGCCTAAGCTAAGGACATTCTAAGAGTCTGATTGATACCTATTATAATTATTATTGTTGTCTGGAGAGCAATGTGCTCAGTATTTTACAAGATATAAAGGCAAACATCACCCAAACCCTAGGGATTTACCATCTACATAGACAAACAATGACTGGAAACACATGTTGGACACAAATGCTGATAAACATTTAGCTATAGTTGTCTTAGTAAGTTCTGTATGCACTGAGACACTCACAGGATGGTGCTAACATAATGCATTTGTGCGGTGTATTTTGGTTTCTTAGTAACAGCACTATACAGGTTAGCATTTGTAGGCCTTTCATAAAAAGTGGGAGGGATTTTACAGGAGGTACAATGGGCACCTACTGTGCAGTTACAGAGATTTCCAAGTATGGGAATGAAAGGTTTGAAGGAGGGAGTTGTGAGGTTGGAATCTCTGCAGAGAAAAGGGTACAAGTTGCGGTGTCACTGGAAAGAGAACGGACATGTAGGCAGGGATTAAGCTGTGCAGAGGCTTGAAGGAGAGATGTAGGAACTTAATACAGGAGGTGGAAGAAAGCCACTGAAGGGATTCTCAAAGATGGAAAGAGTGGGGGGGAGAGTGGGGAAAAGAAGGGAGAAAGAAAGCTGGGGTTTTATTTTTTTTTTGGCTGCTGCATTTGGGACAGAAGGGAAGAAAGTTAGACAATAGCTGCAGAGGCCAGAGAGGAAGAGATAGCAGCAGTCATGTCAGTAGATGATCAAGGCATCTATTGGTCAGATTTTTGATATGTTGTGAAGAGAGAAACTTCAGGATTCAGTTACGGTCTGGATGTGCGAGGAGAAAGAGAGGAAGCTGTCAAATATGACTCAAAGGTTTCAATGCTGACTGACACTGAACATGGTGTTGATATCAACCATAAAAAAGAGGGGGGAAGGTAAGAAGAGATCTTCAATTTTTGCCCTGTTGAGCTTGATTGACTAGTGGCACATCCAAGAGAGTGTATTGGTAAGGCAAAAATATTAATAGAGGGTTTTTTTTAAAAAGTCAAGTGATATAACTTAATGGCTCCTTATATTAAGAATAAATCAATAAGGCAGAAGGATTTTAAAATGTGATCCAAACGTGAGAATACTAGAGTCTGAACAGTTAACACTGGTGAAAGGTACTTACAAAGAAGAATCAACTCTGAAACCCTCAGTATGGAGTCATTTTGTTCAGGTAGGGAAAACGCTGTTCTGTTCCCCAGTCAGTCCCAGGTGCAATCCTGATAGGCAGTAGAACCAGTGTTGCCACATACGGTAATGGGAGCACAAGATATGGCAATCCCATATCAGGGATTTTGTGCCATCTGTGCAAGGACTTCATCTACTGCAATTACAAAGGAATGCTTAGTAGATAAGCAGGGGCATAGCTAGTGGAGCCATTACCATTGGGTTTACCAACCACACCTGCCCCTCATCTAGTCCTTGTAAGTGCAAGGGCAGCCATTTGTGGGAGGAGGAATTCTGTCACCCATGAGGCACACATTCACTATATCTGTTTACATGGGTTTGGCATACCACTGGGTAGTTAGCCATTATTGAGTAGGCCTGCTCCACAAATATCTTCAACAGCAAAATTTAGGGTTGGGTTGTAACCCACCCTAATTGATCAGGCAGATGTATAAGGAAGCATACCTCCCTTACCTCTTCTGACATGGAAACTTAGAGATCTGTGGGACCAAGAGTTCATGAGTGGTGAGGAAAGTAGGATCCATTGGTTGGCAACTTTCTTATCACAAGCAAGTGGGCAGAGACAGCTGGGAGCCTAGCTGGAGCCTTGACTCAGCCTCTGTTACCCAAGGTTTGTCAGCTCAGTAACTTTTAGTATCTGCAAGTCAGTATCAGGAAATAAATCAAAGGAAACGCAGTACCTCCACCTGTTATATGGCTGACAGACAAGTCAAAGCCAAGTGATTTTAACTTAAAGCTTTACTTCACTGGTCTCCAGCAATTCCCATCGGAATCACTTTTACTGAAAGTCTCCACTTATTGGTCTTAAGCACATAGAAATACAATAGGTGATTAAAATACTCCAAAATTTCATAGTTATCCCGCAAGTCTGAGGCAGTCTTCAGGTGAATCAGTCACAGATTCCTGGATGAGCTTCTGTCTGCACCTGGAGATCGTTCCAAATGTGTCCATGAAGCAATCCCCCTCACTTATATTCGCAACCTCCCTCTCATATCCCCAAAATTACAGAGATGTCAATCAAAAGAATGTTACATAGCTGACCAAACGAATCAGTGACTGAGCAAACGCAGGAGTTACAGAGACATATCCCTGAAAAAAAATATTGTTAAGCAAGCAATTTTAAGCTGTTAGTCTGATAGCTAAATTTCCTCATACCAACAATTCTAAAATATATCCAGATTTCCTATTTTTCAGAGACATCTGCCCCAGCATATTGAGAGAGACAGAAAGCTTGCACTTCACAGGTTCACTGCCTAACTCCCCCTCTCGCGGTTTGCCTTGTTTATGCCTGCAGAGGCCTAATAATGGCTAGAACCAGCAAGAAGAATAATTGATAGTCCATCCCAAAAATTGGCAGTGGCTTGGACACCTGGCTGGTTGCTAAAATGCTCCTGTACACCTCTGTAACATGCTACTTAGCAGAGGTCAGGTGGTGTAAGTAAAAGTAAGCTGACCCTTGTTGTTGCAGTGATTTACTCCCCCAGGGTGCATGACAGGTATAGGGAAGGAATTGTGGCTGAGGCACGGCTCCTTCTCAAGGCTACTCCTGGGGTGGTACAATTATACAATTCTTCCTGCATGGCTGAACATAAAGGCTATTAAGTTTTAAGCTACATGTACCAAAAAGAATTTGAAATCAATAATTATCTCTGTGTCATTAGCTCTGTTTCTCTTAATGTTACACAGTATTTATATTGAAAATGCTGATAAACCTTTAACTGCAGTGGTGTAAGCAGGTGCCATAATAACAAAAACCTAATTATTTTTAATGACAGCTATTCTCATTTACAGTTCCCATAGGTAGGATTAAAACACACTATTCCTGTTATCCATACACATTTAACAATATTACCACATAGTTACCAAAGCACCTGGTTCTCTCCCTCGTCCCGTATTTTATTCATTTATGGAATACCGTTCACACACACACACACACCAATTTTTTTCAGTATTATAATATTTTTTCAATATAATAGAAAAATAATAAAAAACATAATTCAGAACTACTGAAAATATAATAGACTAATCACAGAACTTAAATGACTGTAATAAAGATATGTTGTTGAGTTGAACTTGGAAGATGCTGGAGGAATCTGGTATACAATTCCCAGATGGAAGAGAATTCCATCTTATGGACTACTGAGACTACTTATGCAAATGCTTGACACCTGAAGTTACATACCAAAGGCCTTCCACAGACAAACTTTCTAATGAAGTCATTGAGAGTTTAGCCTGAGTAAGGACTGCAATATTTGGCCTCTGAATATTGCAAATGGATAGCAAGAGACAAATCAGACACAGAATATACGTTATGAGTAGAAATCATAGAATCATAGAAGATTAGGGTTGGAAGGGACCTCGGGAGGTCATCTAGTCCAACCCCCTGTGCAAAGCAGGACCAACCCCAAGTAAATCAGCCCAGCCAGGACGTTGTCAAGTCGGGCCTTAAAAACCTCTAAGAATGGAGATTCCACCACCTCCCTAAGTAATCCATTCCAGTGCTTCACCAGAATCCTAGTGAAAAAACTTTGAAAAAAAAGTTAGAAAAGAAAAAGAAAGAAACATCAACACTAACTGATTTCCACAATAGATTGGTGTTGAATATGAAACATTTTTATTAATTTTATAGCCAAATTACACCTCTTTTTTTTTTAAATCCCTTTGGGCACATCTGAGGTAGAATTTGTCTCATGGCCAGAATCTCCGGTGGTATAAATTGTTGTAGTTCCGTTGAAAAGAGAGGAACTACGCTAATTTACACCAGCTGTGGATCAAACACTTATTGTTTATCCTTTGCAGCAATCTTTTCAATGAAAGTTAACCTGAGAATTACAAAAGTTACAACAGCAAATCAGATGAGCAACTAAATTTTGTTTGGGTTGTAATAATACATTCAGAATTGCAGTAGCATTCCCACTACTCAAAGATGGATAGATAGGCTATGATAAATTATTATGTTTTACAAATAACATGAGAAGTTTCCAAACTGCAGCTGCAATTAATACCCTTAACTCAGTTCCTTAATGGGATTTTTCCTCTGTGTATACATTTTGAGGTAGCTATTGCACTCAACAAGCCAGGATGATTGGTAGGTTTTATTTCAGCAACAGTAAAACAGATACACCTCTTAAAATGAGAAATTCTCCTAACAATTTGGAGTTTGGCTTTTTTCCTACAGCAACCCACCATAATTCACCAGTCTGTGTTTTCACATTTGTTTCCGAAATCTTTACGTGTCTAATAAAACGAAACACATATCAGTAATATTAAAACCTTAATCATAAGTATTTGTGTACATATTCTTACCTCAACTCAGTGATGTTAGTTTTTGAAACCATGCTGTTCCCAATTACCTTTTTTTATATATAAATTGGTTTCCTTTAAGCATTTATTTCCAATTGTATCTTTTCTTCTGTGATTTTAATAAGCAGACACAGCTTGAATTAAATATTGAAGCTAACTTCAATGTAATTTTTCTAATAAAGAAATAGACATACATTTTTCTTACATACAGTATGCAGTAAGTGTTTAAAGAGGGTATGATTTTATACAACTCAGAACCTCAAAATTAAGAACAGCTCGGGGATGGAGTATTGTTCATAATGCTGAAATGTTTGTAACTCTGAACAAAAAATTATGGTTGTTCTCTCAAAAGTTTACAGCTGAACATTGACTTCATACTGCTTTGAAACTTTAGTGTGCAGAAGAAAAGTACTGATTTTCCCTTTATTTTTAGTAGTTTAGATTTAACGTGGTACTGTACTGTATTTGCTTTTTTTTTTTTTTTGGTCTCTACTACTTCCTGATTGTGTACTTCTGCTTCCAAATGATGTGTGTGGTTGATGGGTCAGTTTGTAACTCTAGTGTTCCTAACTCTGAGGTTCTTCTGTATATCCAAAAAAGATGATTCACTAAGCATTTGGATATAAGGCCTCCATAATTCTTGTTTGGCTTTTCCTAAACCACTGTTGAACACACAAAATATGATGCTGCTGTCTTGGAAAGCAACTGAGTTAAGCTTAAAAAAAAAAAGTTGCATAAACCTAAAATACTGCTGTGAGATAGCAAAGTGGGAATGTCCACTAAGCAATGCATTGTAATTTCCCATCCTGAAAGAAATGGTCATAAAGAGTGTGACAGAAGAGCCTTTATACTGGATTTTGCAACATTTTCTGCAAAATGTTACATCCGAACTTATTCATCCAGCAATACAAAGCTTGAGTAAAAAGCATGATCTTACAGTTCAGATCTCCAGCTCTTAGTATTATTTATATATAAAAATAAGATGAAGTACTGGAAAAGAAATCAAATTTGGGAGATCAATCCTGTTTAGAGTAAACATATTTCACAAAAAACCCTAAATAATGAACTAGATGTCTTTTACTGTATGGCCTGATTACATGAAAATAAATACCATCAAAAACCTGAAAGGCAAGAAAAACAGTCTAAGAGACCAAACTAGATCCACTGATAATATCATGTGGCAGTAGCTCTAGTTCAGATGTATTTGTCCACACAAGGTGTGAAATCCTTGCTCCATTAAGGTCATTGGCAGTTTTGCCATTGACTTGGTGGAGTCAGGATTTCACCTTCACTACAAGTACTGGTGTTCTATCATATCTAACAGTAAAGGGAGGTAGTTTAGCCACAAGTTCACTGCAACCTGTGGGACTACGCTGTATTCAATAGCTGAGCCAGGGCTAGGGTAATCAGAGGCCTAGAGTTAAAATAAGGAAAAATTGTAGCCTGTCGTGCAAAACATCTGCAGATATTGGTTCAGGATTTCTTTGTTGCTCTTTGTCACAGCTGTGTGAAAGTTTATCTTCCCTGGGATGGAATGGTAGGGCAGAAAAAAATTACCTTCTTTCTTGGAGTCCTAATCTTCCCCTTAAATATACCTACCTGTTCACACACAAAACAGGAAATTATTGAAGACTTAACCAGTACTATAACCAGGAAGAAAGAAGCTCAGAGGGAAAAGTGAAAAGCAATATCTCCATGTGTATGGATGATTGCAGGTGTTCTCAGATCATGATGTCTGAAAATGCATAATATTTTCCCACTTTGCTATAAAAATCATGTAACATACTGCATATATAGTACCATTTAGTGCATGAAGACTGTGTTCACCCTTTCCCATTCTGAAAATGTGCCAGTTCCTTACTGTATGAAATGGAAAGCTATAGTAGGTTATAAAAATCTGATGGATGATTTAGGTGGCAGTAAGCAATAAACGCTGAGCTCGGCAGAAACTACTAAAAGCAAAAACGCAAGTGATTTACTAGCAATTTAAAGCACATGAGATTTGTACTGCATGAGGCCCTCAGGCCCATCACTTCTCTGCAGTAATGGGAAACAATATTTTGCTGAAAAATGGCACGATTAATTTCAAACTTGTGCTGTAAAATATAAAGGCAGCCTAGTTTTTTCTTTTAAAAGAAGCAGCTTGCGTGTATCTTATTCAAATTGCAGGTGGATGTTTTGGTTTTTTTGTAAAGATATAATTAAGATCTTCTGACTGTGCTTTGTCAATAGGAAAGAAGTCATTCAAGGCAGTTAAAACCTGCCAGATTTTAATTATGATGATCTCACTGATCCACCAAATTTATCTAAAGTTTCAACAGTAGGACACTTGTCCAAATTCACCAGATGTCCATTTAACCATTTGATGTCCATGAACTCCACTGTAGTTTGACTGATAGATAAATATTATATTTTAAATAGTAAAGGCCATCCCATTGTGCATGATTGTTAATAAATCCAGTAAACCTTTCAAGCATAGTGTCATTTTTTTAGAGATGTTTAGTAATGAAAGCCTACAGGGTTCAAACACTTGGTATGGTTCAGATAAGTATCCATCCAGCTGAGATGTTTATCCTGAACTTTTCTGAAATGTCAAACTGTGACTTCACCTTAAAGTGTGGTTCTGTTTTGAAAGTGAGTCTGTAAAACTGGTGTAGTGGGGCCCATGGTGAGTTTGCAAGGCTGGAAAGCTAGATAAAAACATATTTTTCTTTGTAAACTCTCAAATTTGATCTGGAGTCAGTGAGGCACACTAAACGTGCAACATCACAATGCCATTCTAAGAGCAAAATAGTACTTTAATGCCTCAAGGTTAACCAGGCTCTGGTTCTTCACACAGTTTGTTTCCAATATAGTTCTTCTACCTTAATTCATCACTTTCCTCCTCCTCTCCTAAAACCAGTGTCAGCAGCAGATTCTTTTTGGAAGTAGTCAGAGAAGTTACTCCTTTCTTATGACAGAAAGTTATCTTAAGTTCTAGGGACCAGATATCCTATTTTCTATTTTGGTATCAACAGCTGAGCAGTGGGATTTGTTAGCCTCTTTAATGGGCTACACTAGAACTGAGTTGTTCAAATTGTAGTGGCATATTAGGCTACCTAAAAAATGTATCCCATAGTGTACCATGCCCTTCTGAAACTCCTGCCCTTCCTTCCCACTACTTCTGAGCCTCCTCAGTATCAGTTCCTGCCTAGTGTTCATGGCTTCTTTCAATTGCAGAAAGTATTTGCAAATAAAAATATCCTAAAGTGCTGTCCCTGGACAAGCACATGTGATACAAATTGTACTCACACATCCATTTGCTAATGAAGATCTAAATCCCATGGTAGACAATGAAAAAATAATTCCTTCTGATATTTTTCTCTTTTTTGTTCCCCGCTTGACTCTTTTCTGAGTGAAACCTTGTCCTCCCAATGCAGAAACAGCACAAGCAACAAAGCTCTCCTAATTTTATGACAGCTGAAACCTACCCGAGAAAGTTTCTAGCCAGGAATAAGAGGGACTTGATACTTCCCAATTTGAGCACAGCAAGACACCAGAGGGGGAAAGAAATTTAAAACGAAGAAACAGAGGGTATCTCTACATTTCCCCTGTACCAAGTGAAGTGCTGGTGTTACAGTTACAGATTGAACTGTGCCTTAGATCCCTTTTACTCCTTCCCAAGTGCATCCTCCTCGTGTGACAGGCCTGGCTTCCTGCTCCTCATTCCAGGTGGAACCACTGTTAGACTGGGTCTCTGGGCTGCAGCCCTCCTGTTGCCCAACCATGTAAATGCAACAGGCCCAATTGCAAGAACTTTCAAGCCAGGGGCCTGTTGTGAGTGAACTGATTAAAGTGACTCAAAATCAGCATCTCCAAACCAAAGTATTGGTTATTCATTCCCTCAGAGATACAAAGCACATAGAGTAAAGGGGGCAAACGTGGAAAGCCTAGATACATGAATCTTCTATCTTAAACTTTCCTCACATTATCTTTTGTAAATACCTCTCAGCCCAGCTAAACCCAACATCTGGCTGGGAGAAACAGGTTGTCGTGCTTAAAGCATGCTCGCTCTCTCTCTATGCATGCTTCCTTCACAAAACTAGTTGACTGAACAACACAATGGCACATGAAATTCAATGTTGATAAATGCAAAGTAATGCACATTAAAAAACATAATCCCAACTATACATCTAAAATAATGGGGTCTAAATTAGCTGTTAGCACTCAAGAAAGTCAACTTGGAGTCATCTTGGAGACATCATTGGAGTCATATTGGAGTCATATTGCCTCTTTATAAATCTATGGTACACCCACATATGAATACTGCATGCAGATCTGGTCATCCCATCTCAAAAAAGATATATTTGAACGGGAAGAAGTAAAGAAAAGGGCAACTAAAATGATCAGGGGTATGGAAAAGCTTCCATATGAGGAGAGATTAATAACACTGGGAATTTTCAGCGTGGAATAGAGTCGACTAAGGGAGGTGTGATAAAGGTCTATAAAATCATGACTGGTGTGAAGGAAGTATACACAAGAAGTAGGGATCACCAGAAGAAATTAATAGGCAGCAGGTTTAAAATGAACAAATGGAAGTATTTCTTCACACAATGCACAGTCAACCTATGGAACTCCTTGCCAGAGAATAGTGTGAAAGCCAAGACTATAACTGGGCTAAAAAAAGAACTAGATAAATTCATAAAGAATAGGTCCATCAATGACTATTAGACAGGATAGGCAAGGATTGCTGTTTGCCAGAGGTTGGGAATGGGTGACAGGATGGATCTCTTGATGATTACCTGTTCTGTTCATTCCCTCTGAAGCACCTGGCATTGGCCACTGTCAGAAGACAAGATACTGGGCTAGATGGACCATTGGTCTAACCTAGTATGGCTGTTCTTATATTTTTGCCAGACTGTCAGCTCTCGCTGATACTCCTTGTGCACTCTCATTTTGCTCATTCAGATACCCTCCCCTTTTTAGGCCCAGAGTCCAGTAGACTCAGAGACTCACATGTTAAGGCCAGAAGGGACCATTGTGATTATCTAGTCTGACTTCATGCACATCACAGGCCACAGAATCTTCCTTCCCCTCCACCCCCCATAATAGACCCATAACCTCAGGCTGAGTTCCTGATGCCCTCAAATAATGATTTAAAGACTTAAAGTTACAGAGAATTCATTCTTTACTTTAGTTTAAACTAGCAAATGACCCATGCCCCAAAGCTGAAGAGAAAAGTGAAAATCTGCAGGATTTCTGCCAATCTGATCTGGGAGAAAATTCCTTCCCAAGCCCGCATGTGTCAATCAGTTGAACCTTGAGCAGGTTGGCAAGACAGATACTTGGAAAGAATTCTCTGTAGTAACTCAGAGTCCCCCATCGAATGTTCCATCTTCAGCCTTTCAAAATTTTTGCTACCCGCAGTCACAGGCAGGCAACATGCCATTGTAGGCAATCTCATCATAACAGCCCATCCATAAATTTATCAAGCTCAGTCTTGAAACAAATTAGGGTTTTTTGCCCCCACTGAGTCCCTTGGAAGACTATTCCACAACTTCAGTCCTCTGATGATAAAAACCATCTAGTTTTAAGCCCAACCTTGTTGATGGTCAGTTTATATCTATTTATTATTATGTCAATATTGGCACTTAACTTAAATAACTTTTCTCTCTCCCTGGTGTTGATCTCTCTGATATACTTATAAAGCAATCATATCTCCCTTCATTCGTCATTTGGTCAGGTTAAACAAGACAAGCTCCTTGAGTCTCTTCTCATAAGGTAGTTCTTCATTCCTATGATCATCCTAGTAGTCTTCTCTGCACCTATTACCATTTGAATTTATCTTTCTTAAACATGGGAGACCAGAATTGCACACAGTATTCCAGATGAGGTATTCATCCAGTATTCATCACAGCCTTGCATAATGGTAATAACACTTTGCTATCTCTACTGAAATACCTCACCTGATGTATCCTAGGATTGCATTAGCCTTTCTCATGGCCACATCACACTGACAAGTCATAGTTATCCTGTGATCAACCAATACACCAAGATCTTTCTCCTCTGTCACTTCCACCTTATGTGTTCCCAGCTAATAGCAAAAATTCTTCTTGTTAGTCCCTAAATGTATGACCTTACACTTTGCGCTATTAAGTTTCTATTAGTCCAGTTTTCAGTGTCCTCAGAATATTCTTGAATCATATTCTGGTCCTTCTCCATATTGGCAATACTTCCCAACTTTGTGTCCACAGATTTTTATTAGCACACTTCTAGTTTTTGTGCCAAAGTCATTAATGAAAATGTTAACTAAGATTGGTCCAAAGACTTGGTCCCTGAGGAACTCCACTAGCAACTTTCCTGCAGCCTGATAGTTCATCTTTCAGTATTACCCATTTTAGTTTCCCAATTAACCAGTTCCTCAATCACCATTCAATTCTCATATTAGTCCCCATCTTCTCCAATTTAATTAATAATTTTCCATGTGGAACTGTATCAAATGTTTTATGGAAATCCAGGTAGATTAGATCTACTGACTTGTCTAAAATATCAGTTATTTTCTCAAAGAGATCAGATTGATTTGGCACAATCTACCTTTTGTAAAACCATGTTGTATTTTATCCCAATTACTGTTTTCCTTTATTTCCATAACTACGGTTTCTTTCAAAATTTGTTCCAAGGCCTTGCATATAATTGTAACCTGTAGTTTTCTGGATCACTTTTTTATGTTTTGTAAAACTAGGTACTATATTAACAGTTCTTCAGTCATAGTATACAACTCCTGAGTTCACAGATTCATTAATCCTTTAATGTTCTTGTATGAAGATTATCCGGGCCTCCAGATTTGGTCCCATTAAGTTTGACTTCCACCTCAGATATGGTAATTTCTATTTCCAATACCCATTTCCATGAGCCAAGCTGCCACTACCCCTAAGCATCTCGTTATCCTTAATGAACTGAAGCAAAGTATTTGTGTAGATATTAAAGTATGCCTAGATTATCTTTAATTTCCATCCCATCCTCCGTGTTTAGTAGTCCCACTTCTTCTTTTCTTGTTTTCTTTTTATTTATATGGCTATCGACCCTTTCACTATTGATTTTAATTTCCTTTGCAAGATCCAACTTCACTTGGCTTTTGGCAGTTCTCACTTTTCCCCTACACTTTCTGACCTCCAAGAGATAGCTTTCCTTGCTGATCGTTTCCAGTTTTCATTCCTTGAAGGCTTTTTTCTGTCTCTTATTAACCTGTCTGAGATGTTTGCTCATTCAATTTGGTCTGTAACCCTTTTCTACTAATTTTTTCCCTTTGCTTGGGATGCAGGCTTCAGATAGCTTCTGAAACTTTAACTTACAGTAATTCCAAGGTTTCTCCCCATTCAGATCCTTCAGTTCTTCAGTCCAGTCCACTTACCTAACTAATTCTCTTAATTTTTTTAAGCTTGCTCTTTTTTAAATCAAAACCCTAGTTCTTGTTTATCCTTCTGTTTCATTTAAACTGAATTAGCTCATGATCATTTGTACCAAGGTTGTCTTCTACAACCAGTTCTTCTATGAGGTTCTTCCTACTTACCAATACAAAATCTAAAATGTTATCATCCCTTGTTGATTCAGTGACTATTGAGTGAAAAAAATTGTCAGCTATCACCTCCAGGAATATCTGAGCCCTACTATTATTAGTTGCACTTGTTCTTCAATCTATATCCAGGAAATTAAAGTCACTAAGGCTATGTCTACACTGATGGTGGCAAATTTGCCACATCAGATCAGTTTATCTGTTCAACTGAGCAGCAGGGAAAACATACAGAATCGATCCGGAATTCAATCTAATAAAACCAGCTCCCCAAAAAGTGTAGTGCTGCATCGACGGGTACGCATTTCCTGTCAGCACAGCATAATGGAAACATCGTGCTAAACAGAAGTTACAAAGTCAACGGGAGTTATGCAAGCTACTCCACATAGCTTGCGTAACTCCCATCAACTGCCACCAAATTTCGCTGGCAATGTGGGCCAGGCCCAGGTAATGGCTTAGTGTTCCCTTTGATTTCTCTCTTCTCAACTGTGGCAAAACAGTTATGTCGCCAGGATTGAAGTTGCCTCTCCACAGCTATAAATCTGGCTATTGTGTTTGAATGTTTGCAAAGATATCCAGGCCGATATCTAGGCCATTGTTGTACCTTTCAAGTCTGGTTTCTCTAATGATCCTTTTTAATCTAACTCCATAGTTTTTAATCTAACTCATGAACAGGCACACACCGACATGCTCCAAATTCATGAAAAAATAATTATCTGGTTCTCCACAGCTGCTAGTACAATAAGCTTTTCTATTCTGCTGATGTGGCCACTGGAATTTGGTTAGTGGAAAGGATTAAGATGAAAACAAAGATATGAGGAACAACTTCTGCCAAAGAATTTTCAGAGGAGTAGAAATACACCTAAAATGGAGTGCCCTATAGAGATGGGCAGGATATGGTTTTCCTATCCAGTGAGAATTTTCGAGAGTTCAAAAAAAATTTCCATCTGGAATCAGGGCAAAAAAATCAGAACCTCAGACACTTTCATTAATCTAAAATCTGTAAAAAAAAAAAAAAAAAAATTAAATGGAAAATTCATCAAAACCTACTCAAAATGTTTGTTTCAACAGATCAGCATTTTCAGATATCATACTGTTTTATTGAAAAATTCCCAGCTAGATCTACATAGGGCACAGGTATTTAACTGGTGGGCATCAGCAGTGGGTCTGATGTGATAACAGGCAACTGAATATGGAAGGAATAAGGAATTTTTTAAAAGCTTTGAAGGTGAGGACATGAAGGAGTGGAAGGAAGGTGTAAATACATTGATTCATAGGGTGGGGTGGCTTGGTATGGTGCCACAGGTGAGGAGAGTGAACTTAGTAGTTGTGCTTTGTATGGTGGTGGGTCAAAGTGTTGCCAAGGAGCTCAGAGAGCAGGAGGAAGATGTAATAGTTAGGTTGAGAGATGATATAGGCCTGGATGAAAGTTTTGGGTGTCTACAGAGAAGGGAAAAATCATATATTAGGAATGTTATGCAGGAAGATATGGCAAGATTTGTCATGAATGTGTGGGATAAGACAGAGGAAAGAGTGGAGTGGACTGTGGTAACATATTAGAGTTTCACTGTTTTCTCTTCAAGAGCCAGTAATTAATGTCCTAAATTTTTGGTGTGTGGTTCTTTCAAATGGCAATTGGGAAGAAAAGCATTTTTTTAAAAGTAAGAAAATGTGGGTTTAAAACCATTAAATTTGGAAGTACCTGAAAACATTTTAACTCCCTTTAAAATTGATCGTTTATCAAGCTGATGGTATTCCTTTAACTCTGGGTATAGGGCTGTGTATCACAAATATTGTTAAAGCAAAAACCAAGTGTGCTTGTATTAATCTTTTTTTAAATACAGTATTAGAATGACTATAGTTCAGAGTAAAAATCCTTGATTTCATTACAAGGTTTTGTTACAAAGATTGTTAATGATATCCAAACAGATGCTAAGTCCTCCGTGCTTCCACTAACCCTGATAAATGGTGGATAAACTTACAAAATATCTGTTCTCAAGACTATTTTCAGCTTCTTCAGTTATGTTGTTTGGGGAACTTACCATACTGACCAAATAAAACTCCACATGTTAAATAATTTTCTATATGTACTGTGAACTACTACTGCATAGAGTACTATCCATATTAGTGAAAGCAGAGATATGATTGTACAGCAAACATAAAGAACCAGATTTCATGTGGCTTTTTTCATTACTATGGATGTAAAATTTAAACGAGTGTCAGTATGTGTGCTCAAAAATCCACATTTCTCCATGCAAATCAAATAACTGCATGCCCAACAGCATGATCTGTGTCTGCAAATATTGAAGTTACTTGCCCTGACAGAGGTGCCTGAAAAATGCACAGCTGTATTTTTGGAGGCTCTTATAAAATGACCCCCAGACTCTTATCCCAAATTGCTATCAGTAAAAATAACTTTTTTTTCCCTTTTAAAGTTTTGCATCGGATTTTGGCTCTAAGGCTCCTGTTAATGTCAGTGCCAATTAGATGGGCAAAAGCTTATGTACCTCTTTAAAAATGAGTTTCCTCAGGGTACAGTGCACATTTAGTACAGCTTAAAGAGAGAGATTTATACTTTAATCTAAGGTGACTTTTCATTTACAAAGACTAACCTTGCATCATCTAACCTTAACTGTAGTTAAGCAAGCAGCTATAGTATGTTCTAATATTTCATATTTTTTACCCATATGTAAATTATATTTTTTAAACTAAAAGAAAAGATGTCATAAGGCTTGTACACTCTATATTGGCTATCATTTGTAAGGAATGTTGGAAAGAACAAGCTCTCGTAAAAGAAATAAAGTATAGGCAAGACCGATATAATAAAATATGAAGTTCACCTTTACTTTAAAAGAAGTGTTTTTACTCAGAAAATGTTCCTCTAGTTGTGCACACAATGTATCCATTTCCTATCAATGTTACCCTGCCCCTCCCTTACCCTGGTCCTTCCATTTATTAAAGCCATTTGTTTTAAATTAGATTGTAACTTCTTTGGAGCATGAGCTGGCTTTTACTATATCTTTGAAAAAAGCCTAGCACAATGGTGACCTGACCCTGACTATGTCCTGTGGAGCTACTGTAGTACAAATAAATATTAATATTTCGAGCAAAGGACCGCAAAATCATTGGTTAAAGGAACAGAAAGCCTCCTTTTCTTTGTACTGTACTTTGCTGAGGATGTTCCATTTCAATCTAATGATAAAATATAAAGTATACAATATAATAAAAATATAAAGTAATTATATTAATATATCATTATCCTTATTTCTTGAGGTTTAATTACCCGTATTGTAAATAGAGTTAAGAAAAGTAAGGCATTTTGGTCTCAGTTTTTAAAAAAATAAAAGCACATACAGTTACTGTGATTGTGCATGCAAAGGACAGTTTAAATGTCTAACTGATGATTTGCCTGGAAAAATACTACGATTTTCCTGAAAATATAGACCTCTAAACTTAAATGACAGGGTGCAGGCCAAATCTGAGAATACTAGGAATATGGTATCCTAAACTGAATTCAGATATGTGAATCTCCACCACTGGCCCTTGTTAGTTTTCTGAGCAAAATCAACATTTTAAAGTAAAAATTGCAATGGATTTGAGTATGAGATTACCACAGACCCTGATATAAGAGGGCAGTGTGTTTTCACAGCCTGAGGAGAAGACCTGGGACCAAATTGTGACTAAAAGTGCCCCAATTTGCTCCATAGTAAATTAATCTGTACCAGTCCTTTACCTGGCACAGATTACTTCTCCTTCTACCCTGGTTTAGCTGTGTTTCCTGGTTCATTGGATGGGGCAAAGTCAAGGCTCCACTTACTACATGCCCATCAGTGCAAGAGAGGAATTATCTGCCCCGTGGAAGCTGCTTTTCCTTCTCTTCCATGCTGTCATGAAGTTGGAAGTCAACACCAGGGGATTTAAGGCTCATCTTACATCTGCATTCTGTGAGTGGGTTCATAAAACAATCCATATTCTCACTCAATGCTTGTATATTTTACATGGTTTAAGTGTTTTGTTTTATAGCCCATTGTACATAATCCAGACTTTCAGGTCCGTGAATGTGTTAGTGATTTGCCTTTGATTCAGGTAATGTGCTTCACCCTTTGTTGCTCACTATGCTAACCCTTTGTGGGTTGTTCAACCTAATCAACCTGTGGTTCCATTTTACCAGCTATCCATTTATGGTGTTCTAAATCAAAGAGATCAGATTCCAAATTAGGAGTGATCATCATTAATTCTAAATTATACCTCAAAGCTAGTCTAGGGCTAGTGAAGGTTTTGTGATTTAAATCCTATAAAAGGGAACACCCAGCAAAGACAGAATATTAAACATCTGCAATTTACTGGAGTGGCTCTCATAATGTAATTTGGGTTTGAATTATTAAGTACTTCTAAAGTTGACTATGATTGGGTAGACAGTTATGTAATAGACTTAATGTATTGTAAGTCCAGAGAGGGTTTTATTTTTTTAATGAAGGTTGTTGAAAACTTGACCCCACAGAATTTATCTTAAATAAAAAAAATGTCTACACTTCAAAATGATCCCAGATTTTTACATTTATTTTCATGAGCTATAAAATATCTAACCACAGTAGTAACTTTCATTTCAAAACCTAGAATTTGCTGTAAGAAATGCAGTTGCATCTCTCCTAATTCTTTATGCTGGTCCTTGTATTCTTTCTTTATTATGAAATTGTTTTTTAGTGGTTGGAATTCAGTTTACTCAGAGACATCAGACTACAGATTAAAAGGGCCAATGCTGTGTAGCAGCAACAGATCACTGTATGTTTGTTTATCCTGAATGTGGTTCTTAAATGAAGAGATTGTATTCAGTAGCAACTGAAACGAACTAGCAAGCATATACACCCAGGAGGATTGTGGTAGTGTCAACCATATTTCATCACTCTCATTTCTTTCCTGTTTTAGATGAGACATAAAACAAAGTCATGACCAGTTTTGGTCATAAAAGAATGCAGTGCTTTTTTCAGAACATAACAACAGCCAGAAGTATTAGCTTTAATGGTGGATCTGTTTACCTGAAATTCCCGATTTGGATAATGGCATTCATCACTTTCTGACCTGTACTTTTTTAGTGATTGTAGCCCTCAAACTTTGAGGTTACTGTATTTACCAGCGGTGAAGTGTATTGTAGTGTTTGTGTGCACACATTCTTTTTATTTATTTATTTTATTTATTTATTTATTCTTTTAATTTTATATCAAAGTGACAGTGATAAGTCACTGGAATTGATTCTGGTTTTGGTAAAGGATGTATTAAATGCTAAAATTTACATTAATATAAATTGAAATTTACAATATTAAACACTCAAAATCCAGAAAATGCAAAAAAGTAATTCTCCTGGTACCTTTAACTCACCCACACTTCACATAAATGTTCTGTGTTACTCTCTGATCACATGTGCAATTTCTCTCTAAAGTCAATATAAATTGTGTGGACAGTATTTTCATTTCTTGACTTCTGACTGTCTAAAATATTAAGCTGAATGCATCACATTAATCTATGTTTATGTAATTAGTTAAGAGAAATTAAATAAGGCTATTAGGATACTAATCGGTATATTTATTTTTCTGTGAAATTCCAGAGTTGCAGATCTCCATAATGAAAGATCAACATAAACTAGTCCTAATGCTTATGTTAGTAATTTAGAGTATTTGATAGTCCTGTAATTATAATGAACACATTAAATAGTCAGCTTTGCCAAGAGCCGGCGATTCCCAAACTGGTACATGTACCACTGATGGTACACAGGCCACCTCCCAATGATACGCGTCCACCTGCTGCTGGGTGGGCTGGCCAGGAAATGCTCCTGCACTGGCCCCACCCCCAAACACCCCCAAGCTGCTCCCTCCTCCCAGCCCCGCCCCTTCTCTTCCTCCCACCTCTGTAGGTTTGATACTATAAGTGGTGGCATCTTATGTTGATGGTGTGCAACATGGTAGAGTTTGGGAACTGCTGGCCAAGAGTTTACCATACACTGTTGTCTGAAATATAGCAATATTTCTCTATACTTAGGTTAGGAAATAACTGCACTATCTCAGCTACTACTATACAGTAATTTGTGCCAAATGTTGACTTTCAATGTTAACAATTTCATAGTATTTTAATTCTAAAGATAGGGGCTAAGTATGGTATACAGGTTGATAAGAACTATTTTGCAGTCTGCTATTTTAAAATAACATTTTGTTTTCTCTTTATTGACATTAACCTATTGGTAAGTCCTCATTTTGGACTGGACACTTGAAAAATTCTGACTTGTAAAGTTCACCTATTTTTCATTTATAGAGCATGTGTTCATTATTTTACGTGTGTGCTTGTTTTTGTTTTAAAAAAGAAGTCTTAATGTTACTTTAAGTGGGTAAAGTATATATTTTTCATCCACACATAATTCTAAATCAGGTGAACTGATTCTGCTCAATCTTTCCAAACATATTTATCACTGTAAGGAGATTAAGCTTGTACAATTCTAGAAGAAAAGTTATAAGTAACTGAAAATAGACGTCCTGATGTAACCTTAACTATACAGTACTCTATATCAGGCCAGCATTTTGATACTTTAAGACGCCCAAGCTGTGAAACTTATAAGGATACTTAACTTTAAGAATCTGACTGTCAGTGGGGCTACTTAGGTGCTTAAAATTAAGCATGTACATAGGACTCTGCAGAATCAGGCTGTAATTTGTTTGAGCAGTGCTTCAACCTGTGGAAGAAAAGTGCTACATGCCGTAAATGTCATCTGCTATTATTAATTATTATGCTGTTATTAACTGAGAAGAGAAAAAGAAGTGAGAACATATTTTAATTGTTTCTTTGTTATGTTGCTACTATGCTGCTCTCAGCTTTGTTATGCTGATACTGGGAGATGTGGATGAAGGAAATGACTTAGTCAGTCAGGCTTAGTTATTTTGGTACTGATTAATCATGTGCTTAATTAGACAACTCACAAGTTTCAAGTTAACTTCAGTTAGGTTAGGTGCCTCGCTGATTAGGGATATATTCTTCATATGCTTAAAGTGAAGCACCTGCTTAAATGCTGTACTGAATCAGAATTTTGATTAGGTTGAATGTGAGATTTCATGTCAAGAGATGGATACGTTGGCTGGATCAATGTTAATAATCTATCAGGAGAAAATAGTATGTTTTTGCTAAAGTCACCAGGTTATTGCATCATCTCTATAGTACCTCAGCATTTGGGCAAATCAGGCAGAAATGTGCTTTTCCAAACTATCTTTTAGTTTGTTTGGTAGCTGAGTATTTTGATATATCTTCTTGCATCATTCAATGTACTTATAGTGGTAAGTATTGTGGTACGCCAGCCCCCCTTTCTGGCGCTCGCCCACTGGCAACAGTCTTTGTAGGCTGTGGGGCCTGAGGTAGTCCCACCCCAGTCCAGGTAAGTCTCTGGATCTTCCCCTCTCTTTGGCCACTCCCTACAGGGCAAGCAGGTGCAGGCCTTTCTGTAGGCCTGAGGGGCTGTCTCCCCAACCTCACTGGGGAGAGCAGCTAGCCTGTTTGTGCCAGTGGCCCAGCAGGCTACCTGTTCTCCCTGTAGGCTGGGGGGTCCAGGATCAGGGTCCCCTTAGCTCTGCTTCCCCAGCAGTAGAAACCTCTATCTCAAAACTCTATCTCCAAACTTCTCTCTCCAATACTCCAGCAGCTCCTTCCTCTTCTCCTCACTCTACTACCTCCCACTGCCTGCTTGCACTGGAGGCTTTTAAGTGTTTGGGGCGGGGCTCCTTGATTAGCCCCAGGTGGCCTAATTAGTTAAGCAGCCCCAGCTGCAACCTCTTTCCTGCCTGTAGGGAAGAGGGCTTTAAGCATTCTAGGGCTCACATATCGGCCCTGAAGTACCTTGCCATAGCCATCTGGCTTGACTTTACCACAGTATGTTTAAACTTATTTGGCAGGTTAGAGTTTTGAGAGGAATTAAGTATTCTGCAGCACCTCTTCCTCTAAGTTCAAGGTGCATTTCTTTAGTCTGGTTTTATCTAATATAAACACACAATAACATATACATTAAACGTACATGTGATGGCATTGTTTTTTTTTTCCTGTCCTGAGATTTCATGGACCATTTCAAGGATTGGTATGCCATTGACAAGCTGCTTTTTCCTAGCTTTTATGTTTCATGCAACGTTAGCCCTTAAATGACTGTAAGCTTGCATGATCACTGCGTTTTGAACTTCTAGAATAACCTCCTAGCCTGTGAACCAGGTTCCCCAAGCTAAAATACTACGAGAAATGGTGTTTTTTGAGATACATACTGCCTAGACAAAAGCAGGAAATTCTGAAAATCTCATAAGAAGCCTGATCTTGTGATATTTTCAGCTTGATTTTCAAGTCAAAGAGTTTTGTTAAGCACCCAGCTTTTGGATGCTTATCAGAATTGTTAATGGAACCTTTTCAGACTGACTCATGATCATTTAGGATTGCTTTAGATCAGCTGAAGATGACCATATAGATACCAGTCAGGATGGTGCTGATCATACAAAGTTATATATCATGTTGTGAGTCTACAGGATAATTAAAACAGGATAATGTCTGCATTGCACAGATCCCCAAAAATGTCATCTGTAGCCATGGTGACTGTCCGACACATATATCCTGTATGTGTTAATAGTTTAGTACCTACACCAGTACCATTCTGTGGCATACAGAGATTCACATAGGTAGGTAGAGATGTTTTCTATACAGTAATTGTTAGTGAGGTTTCCCGTTTTCCTGCTAGTATTGAAACATATCTCATACATTTGACTTTAGGGAGTACATTTCTGTATTTTTAGAGTTACATGGGACTTGAGTTAAGTTGATTTAAACATAACTTGTGTGGGCTTTTAGCCACCTACCTTTCCAACTTTCTCCAAACTGAGGGATTAAAAGGTGGTGAAAGGAGAATAATATTTAATTTAAGAGGCTTTTGCCAAGAGTTTTCAAGAATTTGACTGCTTTCTTTGTTCACAGACACAGTTCAGTCCTCCAAACTACCGTATGCTTTAAAGATGGCAAAGGTGGAAGGAGGGAAAGGCCTGGGGATATCCCTGCACTGCCAGGTGGTGGACTAGATGGCCTAATAGGCCTCTTTCCCTTTACTGCAGACAAGTCTGGTTTACCCCACTTGTAAAGGGATCCCTTTTGCTGCCATCAGAGCTAAGTCTGTCATACGCAGAATTACAATTTTCATTTTATTTTTAGCACCAGACCTGAATAGTTTCAAGCAATTTATATACAGGAAGTTTCTGTTCATTTAAGTTGCTTTTCTTAGGAGGATAAGAATTAGCAAGAAAATAATACTAAATAGGTCAATTCCCAAGTTGCTACAGTCACTGTATATTCTTCTTTTTATATAAGGGAAAAATCATAGGATTTTCTTATGAGTAATTGCATAGATTTTTTTTTAATTTAATTCCTAGAAACCATTGTGTTCCAGGTGAACTCAGAGGAGTAAGAAAGAGTTGGTGCTTAAGCTGAATTGTTGCCTGGGTCCCACAAGAGGTTATTACAAGAATCCAACCAAACTACTAAGACTACTGGCAGAACAAAGTGGGAAACTATTTCTGGCTTATTAGATAGCTGTGCACCGAATCAGAATAAGTATCACTACATCAGGGCAAACATTCTTCACAGGATGAATGAAGAACATATATTTAATTCCATCATTATGACTGAAGCATTCCAGTGAATTCTACAGCATACTAGAACATGAGATCTTAATTCAGTAGCATTTAATTCAAAAGCATTAGCCTTGGCTCTTCTTCAGATCTCTCATGTAATTATAAGATTTTTGGCTTATTGGCTAAGCTCCAATAAAGTGTCTGTTTAATATCTGGTAAGTGAGTGGAAAGGAAGATGACTAACAAGGAAATTGATTTGATTATTTAAAAGGTCTTTACTTATCCCTAACTCCTGTATCCCTATGACTACGTTTCACATTGACAGAAAGGCTTTGATACTCATCTCCCAAGACCAAGCATAGAATCTTTCATTGCACGGCTTGGTTGTTTCTTTTTTTGTTTTTGTAAGCAGTGACTCCCCTCCAGCTACTGAATTTTGAATCATGTAATATTTGGTCCTTTCATGTTAGTTCACACACTTGCTATCTGAATCATGTTTCCAGCATCCCATTGTTTTCTATTGCATGATTATCAAGCACCAACTTAGAGATGGAAGACACGCGGTATTCAGACAGAGACCTCCCTTTGATCCTGTGACTCAGGAGTACTACAAGTGAGTCAGTATCATTGTAAGTGCTGAAAATTGCTATGCTGCATGGCCCTGCCTCTCTATTAATAAATGAAGGGTATAGTACTTCATTGGGTTAATCCATCTAAACTCCACTTGCTCATCCTTCAAATATGAGGGAAGATCCCAGGATGACTTTCCAATGTCCCTTGCATGGTGGGGCAATGTAGAACTGAACTCACACCTGAGGCACACCAAGTTTAGAGGAATCTGAGCACGTCAGTTTTAGAGGACTTACAATGTGTGACTGTTAACCAGAAGTTGTAATGCAATCTGAACTATAGTGCTGCTGCTGTGCCACTATAATTCAGTTGCAGTATTAAAGCTGTTTGGTGGGGCTTTGGTAGTGATGAGATTATTTGCCATCTGATAAACAGATTGCATTTTATTTTTGCACAGTCCTTGAAAGTGCCATGATATCAGAAGGCACTAGGTGACTAATGGCAGTTTTGCCTTGAATATGGCCAGGGTTTCAGCCATTGTTTCTTGACTGCAGCAGCACTCACAAAAACATGTTACAGTTATGTTATATTGAAGATAATGCATCAGGTCAACGACCGGTAATCACCGGATTGTTGTGAGATTTAATCTAGTAACTTTTGGAAAGTACATTAAGGTGCTTCATTGGAATACAGTATAGAATATATTAATATAAGTGCTAGAAAAACAGAGCCAAATATGGTATAATAGGCAAGGTGACTCAGATTCATGTATCTTTATTCTTAAATTTTGGTGTTTGACTGCTTAAGTAGGAAAGAGACAACTTGCATCAACTTAATTCCTCCACCTCTGCAAGAGGAGTAGTGTTTAATTCCGTGTCGATGGGTCAACAGAGGCAGTGTAGATGTAGCATTGTGTAAGTCCACCGAACTGGCCTCTGGGTCATGTCCCACAGTGTTCCACTGTGACCACTTTGAAGATTGTTTTCAACACTGCTGCACAGAAGCCAGGTACACAGGAAACAGCCCCTCCTCTGTCCAAGCCCCAGGAATTTTGAATTCCCATTTTCTGTTTGATCAGCGTGGGGATCTCGCCAGCCCAGCTGATCATGGAGACTGAATGTCCCAAACGCGCTCCAGCCTGGAGTAGACAGGCAATGGTGCAATGGGTCTTGTTGGTCTGTGGGGAGAAGAATCTGTGCAGGCAAAGCTCCGATCCAGATATAGAAATGTGGACACACTAGAAGATCATGCAAGGTATGGGGGAGAAGGGGTACACCAGGACACACAGCACAGATCAAAGAACTTCAACAGGCATACCAGAAGACAAGGGAGGCAAACAGTCATTTTGATTCTGCACCATAGATATGCCACTTCTATGATGACTTGCAGGCAGTTCTCAAAGGTGACCCTTCCACAATCCCCAAACAAAGCTAGGATACCTCCCAGGAGTCTGAGTTCTGGGCCACCTCTGGCAACAAAAAGGAGGACAGTCTGGATGAGGAAGAGAAGGAGGAGAATGGGAGACAGACAAGTGGAGGATTCATTCTCCCCAAGAGCCAGGAACAGTTTTTAACCCCAAAGCAGTCCAGTCCGTCACAGGACAGCATGGTGACTGAGTGTGATGCCAGGAAAGGCACCTCTGGTGAGTATGCAATTCCAATCAAACTGTAGGGGCAACATCCTCTTATGTCATATGTTTAATATGAAAAAAAAGGCAGTGCAGTGGATATTTGCTTCCTAGTGGTCACTTCAGCTACGCAGAGGATGCTCCCTCCCTCAGAAGAGACTGTTTATGTGCGCAGGGACAGCATGAGAATCCTCCATGGAGATCTCCAGGAAACTTTCATGGAGGTACTTTTAAATCCTTTGCAGAAAGTTTCTGAGGAGGGCTGCCTTATTTCTTACACCACAGTAGGACACTTTTCCATGCCACTCCAGTTTAATTCTGCTGGCATCATTGCGGTATACAGCATAGGAGCATAAGGACCAGGTCTGTACCCAGATGCTTGCAGCATGTGCTCCCTTGTTATCTCTGTTACACGCAGGAGGCTGATATCACAACAAGAGTGTACAGCTGCGTGGAGTCCATGCTTCTTGGGCTATGGCATGTGTGTGGGTAGTCAGGCTTTTGAAAGAAGGTGTGAAAAAGTATGGTGTTTTTGCCATTGATATCAGGGTAGAAAGGGAGGAAACAGCATCATGGGAGGTTGAAGCCATGTTCCCATTCCACCCCGCAACAACGTTTTGGTCCTATGTGGCTTTGCGAGCCCTTCCCAAAATCTCTTGCAACTAATTGCACTGTGGGATAGCTACCCCGGCAAATTGCTCTGGGTATTGATGCAAGCGTTGCTAGTGAGGACGCACTCCATTGAAACAATGAGCATGGTGTAGACACGCCCAACCAATTTAATTACTGCAGTGCCTGGATGTCGACTTAACTTTGTAGTGCAGATATGCCCATAGAGAGACACAGTCCCTGCCCCAATGGCCTTACTGTCTAAATAGACAAACAAAAGATGGGGGGACAAAATTAGTGTTATCTACAGGGAATAAGGAAAATAGGCCCAGAGAAATTCAATGATTTCCCCAAAGTCACAGCAGAAGTATGTTGCAGAGCTTGGAATTGAACCCAGATTTCATGGTCCTAGTCAAGTGTCCATGTGAACATCCTTTCTCTTCATTCTAAGAATGTCTATTTGGATGGGCTATAGCTAAAGGTGTGTAAAAATTGTCCTCGATGCATGTGAAAATAATGCATTTATTTCTGGATATACAAAAGGCAATAATTTGGTCTATTCATTTCAGATTATCCTTCTCAACTTCTCATTTTTTTCCACCTTGTCAATGAGTGACATATGAGTTCTACATTTTTTGTTCTTTTTCAGTAAAACTTTGGGTTTACACAGCTCTTTACATAAACAGCAGCTCATCTACATTCTCTGCTGTGACTGCTCCCTTGTGTCACTGGACTATATTTCTATTAATAAAAGTGACATTTCTATAACCAATAGCTTTTTTATTAGAAGTATGACTGAAATGAACCAAAAAAACCTCAGATTTTTTCCACTCAAAATCTCCATTTACAGATAAAATGCCATGTCAACCTTTTCCTTCTGACGTTTTCAACAAATGCTCTTTTCAAACTTAAATTTAAATTTCTTTCCATTATTTATCATGTTAGTCATATTAGAAAAGATTCATTTTTATGCTTCTCAACTAGTCTTGATATTGACCTCCTTTGTAAAGTGTCATGCAATCTACAGATGAAAAGCACCATATATGAGCTAGATATTGACTAATTATTATTATTGTTGTCATTGGTCAAAACCCAATTCCTAAACCTCAGTCATTTGCATTTAGTAAAAATATTCAGATCCTTTTTTATAGGTGGGAAAAGATTCTTTTCCATCACATTGACCTCAAACAGCTCACTCCTGTCTCCAGCCTCCTCTCTTCATTCCTTCCTGGTCACTCCTATCTTAAGGGTCCAGTATATCTGACAGTATATCCATATTGGGCTCCAGTTTCTGCTCTCTCTGGTGCATAACACATCCCGGATTTCCTATAACCAGGAAAATTTTGGCACATGGGATATTTGAATCTAGCTATACCAAGGGAGACAGGATGCCAGTAGCCATGAAAGGTTTTGCAGTAGTAGAAAGGAATGCTGCGGATGAGAAAGGGTGATTGTGGAAAGGTGGGGATTCAAGGCTCAATGAGGGGTTCACTGTTGGTTTGAGCAGAGAGGAAATGTTCCTGTTATCTAGCATACAATTGCCTTAACTCAGCCTTTTCTCATCTTGGCTATTGTAGCTTCCATATCTAAGCCCACCCCTACACTCCAGAGGTCTGGACTGTATGTGTTGTGACTACTGCTGCCCAATTTTGCATAAACACCTAGAAATGCAATCACAAAATGTTCTTCTTCAAACTACTCTATCTGATCCCCATTCACTTATAAATCGATTTCCAAAATTATTTTCCTTAAAACTTTCAATGGATTTTCTGTGGTCCAGTTCACAGGCCTTCTCTATCCCTACATTTATCTGCTTATTTAGTATTGCCATCCCCTCACTCCTTCCCTCCATTCCCCAGCAAAAAAATTAACATAGCTGATGCAAGAGCCTTCCTCTTGTGTTAGTCATCACTGAAATACTACACACAGTTCCTGCCATCTGAAAAGGCCTTACTCTATCTCTCTGCCTTACTAACCCTATAAATTTCACCTGGAAACATCTTTTCTGACTTTGCCTATGCCTTTAGTTTCTCCCTCTCTTTCATCATTTTTTAACTCTAGATCCCTATAATTTAAATCTGTAGAGTGTTTTTGGGGTACAGTATATGAAATAAAGTTGTAATGTAATTGTATTCAGAATCTATTCCAGAAAAAACAGTTCATTAAACATATTGGTCACAACCATCTGTGTAACTAGACTGGAGTCCTAGAGATATGAAAGAGAGCAAGTTGGGTAAGGCTTTCAATTGGTCAGGTTTACCTATTCTAGTTGCACTTTATCAGACTGGTCTGCATCTACCATCATTTCACTCCTTAGTTAACTGTAGTGCATGCTTTCATTAGAAGGCACAGGTCTGTGGTTTCTTGTTTGCCAGTACTAATGAAGCTGATTATTGGCACCATTTTTGTAATATTTATCCTGTTAGAACAGACACCTTCAGTGGCTACAGAGGAGAGTGATAGGATCTTGCTCTTTATTATTAGCACTGTTGTAGTTTAGAGTCTGTCAGCATTTTCATCATACTGTTAATGCTGCTTTCAGAGGGTTGTGATTCAGCCATAAAAATTAGCTCCAGGCTGGTACTTGGCATAGAAAGTTCTAACTCAAGAGATTACTTTTGTGTAAGAAAAGGTTTTTAAAAACCCAACTTTGGTCATTTCTAGGTTATTGGAAAGTAAAAAAAAAACCAAAAAAACATTTTGTTTGGTTTCTTCCTTTGTGGTCTCCTTGGATTTAAATCTGCCTAAGAGGCTTTCCCCATCCTTGATGGAACTTTTAAAATTTCCTATTTCCCCACATTTTTGCTCTCCATCCTAAAGGACTATATCACAGATACTATTATAGTAGTTGAAGATTGGACTCCCTTTCGAGCCCTCATTTCACCCTACATACATTGAAATATAGGGTTGGAAATGACCTTGAGGGTTCATCAAGTAGCCTCCTGCACTGTGGCAGGACCATCCCTGACAAGTGTCTGTCTAACCTGTTCTTTAAAACCTCCAATGATGGAGTTTCCACAACTTCCCCTGGAAGTCTGGTCCAGAGCTAGCTACCCTTATAGTTGGAAATATTGTTTCCTAATATATAACCTAAATCTCCTTGCTGCATATTAAGCCAATTACTACTTGTCCTTCAGTGGGAATGAAGAACAGTTAATCACTATCCTCTTTACAACTATCCTTAACATTTTGGAAGACTGTTATCGGGTCCCCTCTCAGTATTCTTTTCTCAAGATTAAACATGCCCACTTTTTTAACCTTTCCTAATAAGTGAGCTTTCTAAACTTTTGATCATTTTCGTAGTCCTCCTAAGTTTTTCTTAAAATGTAGACCCAAAACTGGACATAGTACTTCAGATGAAGCATCACCAATGATGAGTAGAGTGGGACAGTTACCTCCTGTGTCTTACAGATACTCCTGTTAAAATATCTCAGAATGATATTAGTTTTTTTTGCAACTGCATCACATTGTTGGATCATATTCAATTTGTGAACCACTACAATCCCCAAATCCATTTCAGCCAGTTATTCCCCCATTTTGTATTTGTGTATTTTTTTTCCACTTGTCTTTATAGAATTTCATCTCATAGACTCATAGGTTAGAAGGGACCAATATGATCATCTAGTCTGACCTCCCGCACAAGGCAGGCCACAAAACCCTACCCATACACATTTATAACAACCCCGAACCCATGACTGAGTTATTGAAATCCTCAAAAGTGAGATTTGAAGACCTCAAGCTGCAGGGAATCCACCAGCAAGCATCCCATGCCCCATGCTGCAGAGGAAGGCGAAAAACCTCCGTGGCCCCTGCCAATCCGCCCCGGAGGAAAATTCCTTCCCGACCCCAAATATGGCGATCAGCTAAACCCTGAGCATGTGGGCAAGATTCACCAGCCAGCACCCAAAAAAGATTTCTCTGCAGTAACTCAGTTCC
>ML675610.1:48205008-48222214 GCA_007922155.1 Mesoclemmys tuberculata | reverse complement strand
TAATGCCAGGGTCAGGGCAGGCTGCAAAAGGAGAGCAAATTCTCCCAGCACTGGTGGGTGACACTGCAGTCAGACTTCCCAACCAGCCACAAACAGTGCTTCTGATTCCCCACACTGGTTATCAAGAAGCCACTGTGCAAATACACACAGCCCCCTTTACTGCATTTCAGTCTTTGGCTCCCCAAACTGACACTAGGTCCAGTAAAGAGACCAGTTGTTTAAACTCTATGCTCTTTACTAAAAGATTCCCTCTGATCCCAAAGGACCAGCCACAGTACCAGTTCACTATGAGTTTGGATCTTACCCAAAATATCACGCTGCCAGCCAATCCTTTAGTAACTAAAACTAAAGGTTTATTAATAAAAGAAAAAACAAACAATAAGAGAAGTGTTAAAGGCTTAAAGCAATCAGATCATACAAATGATTTAAAAGTCCATATATATCAGGTTTCTAGAACAATTGTGGAGTTGTATAGTTCCTCTGGTATACATCCAGTACCTGGATGGGTCTAAGTCCTTCAGTTCAGTTGCAAGTGTGTTGATCCAGAGGTGTGTCCGCAGCTGACAGGAGCAAAGAACCAAACAAAGACAAAATGGTTTCTGTGGTTTGATCTTATATACCCTCTGTTACTGGCCATGTGGCTTGTGGAACTTTACAGGAACCCAAATGGAATCCATAGTCACATGGGCCAATCCTGGTAACTCTTCAGGTATGCCTTTAGTTTCTTCCTAGGCCTTTGGCTTCTGTAAAGGTCTTGATGGGCCATTAAGCGGGCTATTGTCCTGTGGCCTCTCTGTCTGGGGTGTGTCTTTTACAGCACAGTTTGAAATACAGGGTATCAAAGATCTCCATAACTTTCCACACATATATTACACATGAACACAAATATTATCATCTTATTCAGCATATCATAACCTTTCTAACAGTACCTGACATGGCATGTCTTACACGAATCATTATGATTTTGACATATTAATGTCACATAACACAAATGCCCCCCCCTCCTAATGCAGTCCGCATGACACCAGGAAGGTGGCACCCAATGCAATCCACAGCTACCTACATTCAGAGGAAATTGACATTGCCTTGTTTTGGTCATCAACAGCCAACTGTTTTCTGAATTTGAAAACATCAGCTTTCAGGTTCATAAATGTTGTAACAAACACAGCTGATGCTGAGAGCAGCAACTCTCTGCATAATCTTGTCATCTCTGGTTGCAGACATTCTCTTCTGCAAGACAAACTGAAAGAGCTGGTGTTTGTTTTTTTCAATCTTGGAATTTATAAAGACTTTATGTTAACAAAAAATCCATTGACTTAGTCTTATTGAAGCTTTATTTTTTTTAAACTTACTGTCCTAGTATTTTGATAAGCAATATGAGAGAAGAAGCCAAGATAACTGCACAATAATTTTGTTACATTTTACTCTGCTTGAGATACCTCAAAGACTCAAAGCATTTTTTTTATTTAATTGGGTTTTTTTGCTCTTGGACTTTGAAATGATTTGAGCATCTAATTTAGTGCAGATAAAGGGTCATTTTGCTGAAAATTTAAAAAAAAAATAATCTGAATTTAACAAGACCTTATTTAACAAAATTATTTAGTTTTAAAAATCACACCTGCTGAGTCAATTTTTTTGGTCCAAGAAATGATAAAGCACTACAGTAATATGATAAAACATGCTATATGTGCTATATAAATACAAAATGCCTGCGTATATTTCTATAAAAGGTTCAAATAGAGTTATATTTCATTTAATTTGTCAAAAAAAATACAAATATTTAATTTTGCATAATTTTGACATTTTCCTTGCATAATTTTGATTTGTTCTTTGCATAATTCTCTGCGGTGTAAGAAAGAACATGACACATTGAAATTCATGGATGACTGTAGATTACTCAACTCTCTCATATGGCATCCTTAGTGGATGGGAAGAAATATTTTAGACTTTTACCATCTAGTTGTTTTTTTGTGGGGAATAAGTGAAAGATTTAATGATGCAGACAACTAAAAGAAGCAGAAAAACACAGAGGCAGAATAATATAATCAGGAGTAGTAAAGAAAAACTACACAGGTTTCTATGAAATAAAGTGTATCCAAATCTACTTTTTATGCAGTAAAGTACTTGATATACCATGTTTTTTAATCTCCTGAAAAGTGAGTTGTGGATGACAAAATATTAGCAACACTGATTAGCATGAACTTTAAAAAATTAAATATGGTCCCTGAGAGTCCCTGATTTAGCCAATCTAAGATTTAATCAGCTAACCAACATTTGTGATTTCTGAGGATGCATCAAATAAGAATTAGCAATTGCCTCATCTGTTGATTGACCTGCATGAAACGAATTGAAGATCTCTGCAGTTTCTAGTGGACATGCATCTTAATCACACATTATCATTTCTTCTTCGCAGTCTAAGCTAAAAGGGCAAGGGTGAAATGAGCACAGAGTCTGAACTACACTCTCATCTTTAGAGGTTGTCATTGCAGGCCATGGCTGGGGCACATTTGCTGAGCAGTGAGGGGAAGCTGGCACTGCTTCTGTATGTCCATTTTGTTTTTAAGAAGAGAATTCAGCTCACAGGACTGGCAATCCGGCACCTTTCATAAACACTAGACTGGTATAAAGTTCCAGAGGGGTAGCCGTGTTAGTCTGTAGAGGGCAAAAACAACAAGAGTCCTGTAGCACTTTAAAGACTAACAAATTTAATTTCTGCAGGCATAAGCTTTCATGGGCTGCAACGCACTTCCTCAGATGCAAGAAATAGAAATCAGATAGGAGGTATATATGTACATCCAAGGGTAAGGGACAACAATGGGGAAGGTAGGTGTAGGAAAGTCCATTCAGTTAGAGTAGCTGAGGCCTATTCACAACCATTGATTGGAAGGTGAGAATGTGTGAACAGTGACAATTACTTCTTGTAATGAGAGAACCATTCCAAGTCCCTATTCAAACCCAGTCTGATTGTGTCAAGTTTGCATAGGAGTTCTAGCTCTGCAGTTTCTCACTGAAGACTGTTTCTGAAGTTTTTTTATAGAAGTATGGCAACTTTCACGTCAGCTACAGAGTGTCCCGGGAGACTAAAGTGCTCTCTGACTGGTTTATGGATGTTACCATTATTTATGTCTGATTTGTGTCCATTTATTCTTTTCAGTCCAGTTTGGCCAATGTACTTGGCAGAGGGGCATTGCTGGCACATGATGACATATATCACATTAGTAGATGTGCAGGTGAATGAGCTCGTTATGCTGTGGCTGATGTGGTTAGGACCTGTGAAGGTGTCACTAGGGTCGATGTGCGGGCAGAGCTGGCAATGGGGTTTGTTGCAGGGATAGGTTCCTGGGTTATTGGTCTTGTATGGTGTATGGTTGTTGGTGAGTATTTGCTTCAGGTTGGGGGGCTGTCTGTAAGCAAGGATAGGTCTGCCTCCCATGGCTTAAGCGAGTGAGGGATCATCTGCTAGGACAGGTTGTAGATCCTTAATGATGTGTTGGAGAGATTTAACGGGGCCTGTAGGTGATGACCAATGATGTTCTGTTGTTTTCTTTGTGGGTCTTTCCTGTAGTAGGTGACTTTTGGGTACCTGTCTGGCTCTGTCAGTATTGTTTCTTCACCTCTCCAGGTGGGTATTGTAGTTTTAAGAATGTTTTATGGAGATCCTGTAGGTGTTTGTCTCTGTCTGAGGGATCAGAGCAAATCCGGTTGTATCTTAGGGTTTGGCTGTAGACAGTGGACCGTGTAATGTGTCCAGGGTGGAAGCTTGAGCCATGAAGATATGTATTGCGGTCAGTTGGTTTTCGGTATTGGGTGGTATTCATGTGACCATCCTTTATTTGTATAGTAGTGTACAGGAAGTGGATTTTTTGTGTGGACTGGTCCAGGCTGAGGTTGATGGTGGGGTGGAAATTATTATTTCAGTAAGTCTCTCATTGCTTTTACTAGACTGGTATGGCATTTTCGATCAAAATGACTTTTCACTGGGAATCACTTCTGCCAAACAGAAAAATTCTGCAGAGAAATCGAGGGATTTTCCAAGGAAAAATCAAAATAAAATATTTTATCTCAGGTCATCTTGACCTGAATAAAAATAGTTTGATTCACTGAACTGAACTAAAATGTTTGGTTTTGAATCTGCATTTTCCCATGATGCCATACTGCCTCATTGGGATTATAATTCAGGTGCCTGATGCCCCCTTTTCCCCTATGGTCCAGACTCCCTGGCTGGATTACATCTCCATGACTACAGGTACATCCTGGGAGCTACTCCTGGCAGAGGCTGAAGAATTCAGATCTCTGAAGAAAGGCAGACAGGTAATGATTTTGTTAATTATTATAAATTGCAATCTCAGATACTTCTTATATCTTCCCATCGTCAGCTGAAAATAATTGAATATTTGCTAGGTTCCAAGATTCCCAATTTTGAGAGAACTATTCATAAACACGGAGCCTGACTCCATAAATTTCTGTTTTTCAAAACATTTCCTCCATGTCTAATAATCCCCTTGAACGTTCCCAGTTCAGTGATATGCATGTCCAAACTGGAAGAGTGCAGAAAGGAAATGAATGGGCTGTTGAGTACTGAGCTGGATTTTTAGGTCCTACATGTGTATTTTACGCAGCACAACGTGCTAATGCCTGGATGAACCAGAAAAGTACAGCATTTGGTATGCAGATAGTGAATAACAGAGGTTCACATATACAATAGATCTCTCTTTCCAAAGCTAGTAAGGAGCAGGTATTATATAGCACAGTACAAACTAGTTTTTTTGTTATTGGTAATTGAATATTATCTCTGTAGAAATCAACTAGTTGATTAGGCAAGGTCAGAGGTTATAGGTTATAGAGGAGGTTATATATACTCTGATGGCCTGTATGTAAATGGAAGTGTTAAGTCACTTCCTAAAGACTGTTGATAGTCTTCTTTAACTTTTTACTCTGATAAAGTAAGTTATATGCTGAAGCTTTCCAGAATGGACTGTTTTTTAGAAAATATGTTATTTACCATCATACAGGATAGAGTTTGAATGTACCCTTGCACAGCAGAAGTACCGAGGCTATGGGAACATACTGGTGCTGCAGCCAATAGTAGTGATAGATGTTGAGTAATTTTTGTGATGTGGACTAGCATCCCCTAGAGACCAAGCTAAGGCCACTACATTCCGTTCAGGAAGAAAAAGAATTAGGGTTAACAACAAAGTCCCACATTTTTATTTGTTGAGCCATTACTCCTCTGATGAAAAATTGAAATCAATCATTCTTACAGCCACCACAGGAAACAAAGAAATCAAAGTAAAAAGGAAGAAAGTATAGTATTAGTACAATTTATTATACAATTACCATCATCGTAGTTAAGGGTGGCTGGGGTGTCGCCATTAAACTCCAGTAGCTCCTTAGTACAACATGGTTGGCAATGCCTGAGATTTTCATTCTTTCTAACTACGAGGAGCTGATTCCATGATTTTGAGTGATACTCCCAACGTCACTGCAGCTCACCCCAGGGTTATGTAATGAAATGAAGAGACTGCTCCAAAGGCTGGAATGCTTTAAACCTGACACCTCTAACTGGTGGATAAATGACACCAGGGGCTAGATTCATAAGGCGCTTAGGCACCTAACTGCCCCTTTAAGCTCCTGTGTCCACCATTTAGCCACTAATGCTGTAGGCACCCAAGTTTGCAGAGCCTTGCAAGCCATGAGTCCAGCTAACAAGCTGCCTTGGGTTCTAATGTAAGCCAAAGACTGCGTGACTGAAAAGCCAGTACATATCTCACATTTGACACACTGGGCTTTTCCTATAGTAAGAATAAGAAATAACCATAGTATCTGGGAAGCATTTGTTGGCAAATATTGACTTTTTATTGAGATCCACTGAATGTGATATGTAATGTATCTCGGCTCTGAATAAATTGGTTTGCTGCCTTCTATAACTATCATAAAAAAGATGATGCAGAATTCTAAGACTTCCCTAGCATGGAAAATTTAAAATAAAATAACTGTGTGGTGTTATACAGCATGTTAAATACCAGCTGACAGCAGTCCACTCTTGGGTAGATGTGGTTACCAACACAGTCACCTGCAGCACACTGGCTCTCTTTCTACCAATGAATTGACTAAAATATTTGAAATTGAAATATTTGAATTTGAAATATGTGAAATAGGACTGGTAACCTCAGATTATGTTAATTTCTCCGGATTGAGGGCATCACACTACTTCACTAAAGAAAGTCATTGGTAGTTTCCCTGGATTCTCTGAACCTCCTTTCTATCTCAAGAGTCACCCCTTTCTTCCCCTAACTCTAGTCAATTCTATAAATGCCAGGGAAGCTCCTGGGTCCTTTTCCTCTGTCCTGTTGGCTGTGTTCTAAAGAGAACACAGAGGAAATTGAGAGGTGCTGAAAGAAAGGAAAGCCAGATGGATGAAAGGGGGAGACACACAAAGATAGGGAAGAGGAACAGAATCTGAGAAAGGAAGATTTGGATGGAAGATAAAAACAAAGGGCAGAGACATAGCAGTGGTCCTAAGGATTAACTTTTCTCGCTGTGTGATGCTGAGCGCAATAAGGTGCTGAATAAATAAGAGAGTTGGTCTAAAATTTTCCATCAAAGGTGTTTTGACATGGAAAATAGCGTTTTCAACTAAATGATTTTTTTTTCCAGAAAAGCTTCTGCTCTCCATGGAAAATGTTGAGTTTTTGTCAAAAAAACAAACTGAAAAGTTAGTCTTTTAAAGTTATCGGTTTTGCAAAAAAAATTTAAATTTTCAATAGGAAAAATGTCATTTCCCAACGAATCCTAATAAACAATAACTCAATTTTTTCTTAATATCTAAAAGCTGTATTCTACCCCAAACACCCACTGATATTAGTTGGAGAACTGTTGTGGATCATACTATGTACTTCTACATTTCTTCTCTCACCCAGGGAAATTAATTACCTATGAAATTCAACTCTCTTTACAAATGAGTTTAACGTACTAGGCTATGCACTGTTCCAAAATGTGGACAGGTCTTTTAATTCAGAGACATGGGTGTGTGACTGCATCCAGCCACTGTATACCAGGTTTGCATGAAATTGTTTAATCATAATACCTAAAACGTCTTCAATGTGTTGAACTCATTAATGCTCAGAAGTACATATCTCTATACATTTTCTGGGTACAGGGAAATGACTTCTCAAGGATTTCCATTAAGTCAGTTGGAGAACTAGGACTAGTATTCAGGTTTTCCCAGGTCCCAGTATTATGTTTATGCACGAGACAAAATGGCCAGTATTTAGCAGTGTAATATAACTTGACCTACCTTAACATACGAAGAGTACACCAAGATATTGAGCAATTTATGTGGTTGGAGGCTGCAGATAAGAAAATATGTGTGCAAACTGCAGAGTAGTAGGTTTAGGCAAGTTGGGAGTAAGCATTTCTTCAGAGAATCCTGCTCGAAAGGAATAAACATAAATCATTTAAAATATGATTAAACCCCCTGGCTCTAGATGTTGGCATGGTTTACAACAGTGCTTAAAACAACTCATCTAGCAACCTGCTTTGGATGGGATGCTTCTGTGGAAATCGGTGCACTGGCTCCTTGTCTACTTCTGAGAGATATTGTCAAGGCAGGCAGGTCCAAACTGTGTGGTTTAGGTTTGTTGCAAGTTGCCACCTAGCTTAGCATCTGAGAATTTAATGGTGTTGCAGCACTCATTTTGGAAGACTGATAATTTTTTCAGTGTCAGGGAAACATATTTTTTTTAAAGCACACTGGGTAGGGTTTTGAGTTTGTACATGTGAGTGAAAGATGGGAAGGAGATTTTGGTCCTGTCTACCTTGACGGAGTCACTTTTATAATTTGACATTCTAGTGTTACCCATGCAAATAAACATAAAGCTTGCCTTTGTAACTGTGTATCATGTTGTACTAGTGACAACTTAAAATTACCAGGCTTTAATATTCCAACACCACTTTGAATTTCCACTCTTTTGACCCTCACTGTTGTCAGATGCTGGGCATGGCTGTCTAATGTGTCAGTTGTGCAACACACCTTTGAGGAGTCCTTTAAACTGCAGTTTCAGAAGATATCTTCAAAATTATCATTGCTTCCTACCGCAGCGGCTTTCCTTCAGTCTATCAAATCAAAGGATAACACGAATGCCATCACAGTGTATTCTAACATGTATGACTAATGGTGCAAATGTAATTTAAACTGCCCATATAAGATGACATTTTATTCAAGCACAAAACATTCACTAGTTGCTAATTGCAACTAGCAGGTTCTCTGGATGCTGATGTTTTTAATTAGAGTTTATACTCTGGGCAATTTCTTCTGATTAAACAAAAGATTTTGTGTTGAAAAGACAGACAGCGTCCTCTACTGGAAAGGAGTTACTATAGCAACAGCTTGAAAATATCCAAAATATTGCTAATTAGAGAAATATAGTACTTAAAATAAGCATTGTCTCTGCTGATGAGATTTGCCAATTTGAAATGAATACATTTTGTTGCAGGATCTTCCTCACATTCTGGCCTGTTAGAAAGTATGCTGAATAACAAGGATTGTTCCCATTTTAGATCTCAAAGAGTTTTCGATCAATTCAAAGCATCTCACTTTGCACACTATTGGTTAGAGCTGACAGTGCATCTTTATCATAGGAGACTGAAGAAGCATTTAATGCAATTAAGAGAATTTTTTACAGAAATCAACGCAAGGAATCCAGAGCATATTCATTTTCAGAACCAAAGACAAAGCAGACAAATACAGTTGATGTTTGCTACTTTGTCGGTGATCTCTTTAATTTCTTTATTTTATTCCTATTTGGGAAAACAATAGACTTGTACTGAAAGGCAGAAAATATTTATGTATCATCATCTGAGCGGGAGACAGAGGGCCCATGTTCCCTGGATGTACTCTTATTGATGGGACACCAGGGAAGCAGGGAATGCGAGAGTCAGGCTGGAAGCAGCTCAGCCACATGGACAGAGTAGTGCACAAGGCTTAATAAAGTTCCACTTGTTTAACTTAATCTGCATTCAGCCTCACTCTTTGCCAATAAAACAATTCAGCTTTCTTATTTTTCTTTTTTTGTCTGTCCTTTCTAAAGTCTATTTGCTGCTTGGGTAGCAGTCTCACTTTAATGATTCTCATCCCACATTTTGTGCCTTTTCTAGTGGAGCATACAAAGGCAAGCCATTACTGAGGATCCACACGGAGACAGCATTATCTTGAGATTTCATGGCATGCTGCAGCAAAACAGAGAGAGAGGGGGGGGCGGGGGTGGATGCCCTTGTTGTCAAATTTAAACATGGATGTAGACTCTTTAAAAGGATAAAATGTAAAACAGTAATAATCCTGCGTTGACAAGAAAATTAAATATGGTGGCATTCAAAGTAACCATAACATGTCTACTCATTGTCAAATGTGCACTATCATCAATTCAATTTTACAGTTGTTCAAAGCTTTAAAAAGTAAATCGTTTATAAAAGTAATTGCTTAAGGCTAACCATGAATGGCCTTAATTACCACCTCAGAGGTTGTTTTGTATGTTGGCTAAAACATAAGGGAAAGCATCTTCTAGAGTTAAGGTATTTACTTAGATTTGCAAACACGCTCATCTAATAATCCACATGCTCAACAAACGTTTGAAAACATACCACTTATTAAAGCTTATTAAAAGTTCATTAAGACCTTCCTACCCACCAGACGAACTGTTCTCCAAATTCCTACTCCTACAGAAAAAAAACTGACAGCTCTGTGGCATGCCATGAAGATTATTAAATCCGGAAGAGGTGAAACTGTGGAGGATGAGGGGAAAGATACACCCTTACAACATTGTTTTACTATCCTCTTGATGTTCCTCTCAGTGAGGCTGCAGGATCCCCATCCCAACTGTCACCAATTTTGTAGTTGTCCATGCCTATGAAATTCAGTTTCTGACAGAGCAAAGGGAGGAAAATAGACTGTCTGAGAGCCAAGAACCCCTCAGTGAGATTGCCCATCTGAAAGCTTCCCACCCCCTCTAATTAGCTGTTAAGCACCGAGGGATAAGCAAGGTCATTAGTAGTGGTAGTTGGTCACAAGCATCCTTCCTGGTGACCGGCTAATCACCTTTCCAATGGGTTTATGTGAAGCTCAGCTATGATCGAAAGTATAGACTAATTTACAGCAGAACACCTGATATATTAATGGGCCTTGTTCAACAACAGTAATCTGCACAGTATTATTAAGGGACATTTATTACTTTCTCATTTTTTTTCCATATGCAAATACATCACGTTGAATGGGAACTTTAAAGTCTGTGTGTAAACGTATACTTAAATATTTCAGGCATTAGTGAGGAAAAAGCCTCAGTCTTTTAAACTTTTGCTTTTCTAACATGTTTTTTCTTAACAAAAGAACCACCCACAGACATTAATATGCACTAGTAAATGGCTTAGAGGCCCAATGAGTACAAATATCAGTGTAGAAGGTATCTGCTAGCTGTAGGAGCTCAGCACCCTTGTAGATCCTAACCTTGAGGATTCAGGAGTAAATTGGCCTGCAGCCAAGCTACCTCAGGCGGTGATCTTATCAGATCTTGTAAACTAAAAAGTATTTGGCTGGGCTAGTACTTGATAGGACGGCTCCAGGAAAAGCCCAAGGTGCTGGACTTGATGGTGATTCAGAAGGTAGCACTCTCACTTTTAAGACAAAGGTGGATAATGCCAGCTTGGTACTTATTATCTGCTAAATAAAATGTATTTTGGATTAGACATACAACTGATGTGCCTTCTTACCTCTTGAGATCAGAAAAAAATCTCATGCCTGTATGTGAATGAAGTGGCGGTACTCTCTCGTCGCAGTTACCAGGCAAATATTTTTATTGTACTCTCAGGGATTACCCTGGTCTTACTCCCTTCATTTCCATCCTTCCCTTTGCCCAAACTTCCTGCCAAAGATCTGTTAGGAGAATTTTGGGGCAGTTCGTCCTCTCTGACCCTCTGTTGGATTGCTATTGAACAGTTAATTTTACCTTGTACTTCCTGGAAATTAAAGTCTGGGACATAATGTTCTTAGAAAAAAGAAAAGTCAGTATTTCCTAGAAAACTAGATAGAGTCACTGTAGGTGACATGGAACACAAAATGTGACAGCTGAGGAATCCTGCAGACAATAAGTCATTTGTATAAATGTGCTGCAGGATTGCTATGAGAAGCTATGTGTGCTACCTACACTCATCAGGCAAGATTAGTTACAAAAGTATAGTCTGAAAGCTTACCTAGTCATACTCTGTATTTGACCCATGCTAGCTGGGCTTCTAACTTTCAACTCATTCCCCTTTAATTATTTCAGGATTTGAAAAATCTGCCCCTCCCTGCCTGCTGCAGAGCTTTGTTCCATGGGGCCACCCTGTACCCAAGCCTGCTCTAGGGGGGAGGTTAAGGGCAGTGCATGTGTGCGTGGAACACATGCCAGGGAGGTCAGAGGGCATATTCTTTCCTCTCTGGCTCCTAGCTTGCAGAAAGCTTACTTAGTACATCTCCTGGGTTTAGGACTTTGTTTTATATATATAAGAAACTATCAAAATTGCTTCATTACTCATGAATTCCATTTCTCTGATCAGATTCTGATCTGATCTCTAATCTGATTTGATTAACCTTCTCCTCTTGCTGGGGCCAATCATTTGGCCACTCATGCCTTCTTGATAGCCAGTGTTAGCAATGCCACATATGGTAATATGTGGCAGTGACTTTCTATGAGTATGTTTAGGAGGGTGTGGTCTGTGACTTTGCTGTTGCTACCTTGCATTGAGTAAAGGTAAGCTTTCACAGAATGACCAAAGGTAATACAGTTGCCAAATAGCTGAAAAAAGATAATAAGTGACTCGCCTTTAAAAATGTAAACTTGGATTGCCAGCTTACTGATTGTATGCCTTGTAGGTCTGATAGGTCAGCCACGGTGGAAGCCAGATGTTCCCCTGAAAAACTGCAAATAAATTGAGATAAATAAAATGCTTATTAAATAATTATCCATCTGCCTATCACACAGAGGCCCACTGGTGGTTGCCTATTCTATCAGCAGTTCTCAACAAGTCTGATAAACTCACTACACCTAACACATTGCTGTCATAATATTTGTCTAAAAAGAATGTTGTGTGAGGTTTCAGATGAAAGTCAGTAATACACTCATCATTAATATCATTGTGAAATATCTGTATTAACACTATAGGAGGAATTTTGGATACTTACTGATACAAAGCTTTAAAGTCTGTAACCAAACACAGGGAGAAACAGGTTTTCTTCCAGACAGAAGGGAACATAGTTATTTCCTCATCCCTAATCTATATTTAGGGTTCTGTGTCAAATACAGCAGGAGTTACATTTGCAAGTAAATTGAATAAGAAAAACAAGTTAACAAGGGGATGTAGAAACAGAATGGCGATGGAGAACCAGTCATGGGGGAGGAGGATTTCCGATGGGGGTATACTTTGAAATGATACTTTTCAAAGGTTTGCTGGACTATAAAAAGGAAATAGAACCCCTTTGTTACCCATCAATGAGAGAGCAAAAAGGACCATGCTATTTGCATATATAAATGTTGGATCCTGGCCCAAGGGGCTGGTAACACTGAGAAGTTATTTTAGGTAGGAAACTTATCTTAGAAAAAGATTTTAGCCTGTTAAAAATTATGATTAGTCTCTTGTTTTATTTGTAACTGTCACTCTTCTCATTATTCTTACTCAAGACACATTAAGGTTCTTGCAGTAATATTAAATTAGTGACATTGCACTTTGGGTATTCCTGTTTTCCTTGTGTGTATTTCTGTTCATATTTCAAAATATGTCTCACAAAGTATGGAATAAGTGTACACATATATTATTCATTACACTTGATGTTCATGACTCAGTGAGGTGGCTGGAGTAGGAAGGGTGAGTCATACCTTTGGCTTCTACATAATGATTGCCTACTGACATAACAAGGAACAAGCACCTCTGCTTTAAAGGCTGTGTCTTGGCAATATAAATAAATATAAATGAGCCCACAGGGGTTTGGTAAAGTAACTGCTATAAACTTACACGAATATGGATTTGATTGAAAATATATTTTTTCATAACCTGTACCTATTTTTAATAGAAAAACATGGAAGTAGATCAGAGGTCTAGTTTATTTTTGTGTTATGCAAATCAGCACACTAACTTTTGTTATGTTATTATGGACTTGAAATTGCGTTCCTTGTAAACCGAAACTCTCGGTCAAGATTGAGCCCTATTTCTATATAATTCATTTAATTTGTTTGTTTCCTAATAATGTGTTATACACTGGCTGGAAATTAAACTACAACTAACTACATATGCAAATCCATGATTTTAGCAAATTGATATAAGAGCTCAAAGTGTTTTCTAGCAGCTGATTGAAAAATCAAACATTTTTGAAAATTTTGAAATAACATATTCTCTTTAATTCTCTGTAACAGGCAATTCTGCTAATCTAACCTGCCGAGCTTTCTTTGGATACAGCGGAGATGTCAGTCCGTTAATTTACTGGATGAAAGGAGAGAAATTTATTGAAGATTTGGATGAAAATCGGGTCTGGGAAAGCGATATTAGGTAAAAGGGCATTTTTGTGATCTTAGTCAAGATTCATACTGTCTTTGTTTTATAGTGAATAGTACTATGTAAAAGGAAGGAATAGGTTTCATTACTAACATGAGCATGAAAAGGCTATGGGCCCGATTCTTTTCTGTTGCACCTTTTTCATGTCACTGTAATGCCGTTGGCTTTAGTGGCATTACACCAGTAGAGTGGAGAATCTGGGCCTTTACATTTGAAAAGGGAGGAAAAGAGGAAGTGTGGGCATTGGCAGGATTACCAAAATGAATGATACAGGAGTGCAGGAAGTAACAGATCATAACCCATTCAATGGCTTCATCAAGTAACAGAAAACACCGCAGTATTGAATACTGAAAGGTTACCGAGAAGACGTCAAGGGAAATAAATATGTCAAGAAACAGGGCTCACAGATAAACACATTTTTGAAAGTCACGGAGCATAAAATGTTGTGTCAAAAGCTGGCCTTAGTTTCTAAATACTATTGTTCCTTTTAAACGTGAAAGGAATTACATTCAATTATTATAGAAGAACTAGACCTCAAGGACCCTGTTTGTCTTCTAATGCCTAGGTTTTCTTCCATAGGGTCTACTTCTACCTGCTGAATACTTATATACTGTGCAGCTGAGGAAAAATATCATATTCTTGTGTTGCTTCAAAAAGCACTGCCTTAATCTGAGATTGTCTGGTCATTAGGAAGGCTCTGGCTGACATATCCTAGAAAATCACGTACAATATAATTATAAAGTATCTACATGGGTCTGAAAAGAACGTTTTCCCACACAGTATATAAACCAATACCGTGTGTGTGTGCACAAGTGTGTGTGTTTAAAATATAGGTAGTTACCAGTCTAAAATGACAGCAAAGACTTCCTAATGAATTACGCTGCAGTTTGAATAATGATAGGTATATTTTCTACAATATTCAAATTTAATCTCTTACTAAAAGGTTTGCTACTCCATAAAAAGAAAAGCATCATTGTTATTCAGGTCTGATTCACAAATTAAGTCTGAATATCTTCAGACAAACTAAAGTAACCGAGAAAATCTTGTATCAAAACCAATAAGGCCATGCAAACATTCGAGGTTATTGCAGTCATGTTCTACCTCCCCGAGAGATGATAAGGTGGAGGCAAGAATATCTCACTCGAGTGTACTCTTATTTTGTTCTACAGAGCACAAATCCTATTCGCCAGATTACACAGAATTTTGCTATGCTATATTTCTTATTTAAAGCTCTCCTATAGCCTTTCAGTCAGAGACTTACAGCTTTAAAAGTTTTCAGAGGGTGATAACACACTTCACAACTGGCTTGGTTTTGTCTTTGTTCAGGGAGGACCCTGAAGAGTATTTTTTTATTTTCTTTCGTCATATGGATAGTGAAGATGATGAGAGTTTGAAGCAATTTCCTGTTTGCTTTGTGGTTTTTTTAAAAACCAGTGTTGGGACCAGTGAGGAGGTGGTGGAAAGAAAGGGAAGACAGGTGATATCCAAAGAGGCGTTTACTCAGGAGGTGCTTGCTTTTAACATCTACTTGAAATGGCATTAATCAAGGGAACATTAACTATTCCAGTTTTTTACTGCTGGTTTAGAATTGCTCAGTAAAAACAATATAATAAGATGAAGTCATGATATTTTTACAATAAAAAATGGCCACGCTGCTTCATATTGAAATGTCAAAGAATCTCAGAATAGTGCCTTTGGACAAAAACAGAGCTTGGGTCATGCTGTTAGTGTCACCCTGCACCTGGAAATAAACCATCTGGAACCTCTCCAGACCTGTGCCATAACCCATCATATCAAGAGATCATATCCTACTTTTACGCGGCATGTAAACTTCTTATCAAGATCTCCTTCCCAGCCCTCAGTATATTATCAATATGTGCATCATCCTGCTGAAGGAAGACAATTAACTGCAGCTCTCATTAACATCTACAAAGCCAAACCTCCTCATTAAGAGTGAGGAAGAAAAAAGCATTATATAATTTAATTCAAATTGGCTTCAAATTTGGCTCTGGTTTGATGGAGGATGCTGTGAATTGTGAGTAACATTATATCATGATTATCTAATGTTCTGACATGGTATAAACAGAATATTAAGTATGAATTATTTCAATTTTTGTAGAGTTATTAAAGAACATCTTGGAGAACAGGAAGTTTCCATCTCATTAATACTCGACTCTGTTGAAGAAGGGGACCTAGGAAATTATTCATGTTATGTTGAAAATGGAAATGGACGCAGGCATGCCAGCATTCTTCTACATAAGAGGGGTAAATATAGTACTTTTTATCATAGCTATTGTACATTTGTAATAATGTTGCATTTGTAAACTTTCCTTCTGAGGCTACCCTTAGCTTTATGAACCTGAGATATTGAAAGGCAAAGATTGATCGTTTGCTTCTCTACATCTGTAAAGATCTTTGAAATAAACCAGGGAAGCCCATTGTTAACAGTGGTTCTCACCAGAAGAAATACAGTAAAATAATACTTTTTACTAATGTTTGTGCACAAGATATATTTAATAGCTCATGGGTGTAGGAACTGATGAAAATTTAGTCGGGCTAACAGGGTAGGAAACTATTGGTAATATAACTTTAATCATTTTCTGGAAGAAATAAGCCCAAATATTAGAAAAGTTATAGCTAATAGATTCCACTCCTACTGAACAATGTACAAAAAACTCCCATTAGAAAAGTTACTGCCTTTTCTGAATCACCCCTTTTTGCAGAGATTTTAATTCTACTGTATTTAATCCAATCTTCTCTGATGGGGGACAAACATTTAAAGGCCTTCCTGTTTTCACTACACTGACCTCAGGTGCTTTGAACCTAAATAATGGCCACAGTAATCTTCCACTGAGATAATTAGGGTGAGACAGAAAGCACCTTGCTAAACAAGGCTCCCAATCCACTTGAACACTTTTCATCCTATAGTGTTTTTCACTTTGACCTATTCAATGCCTGATGTTCTCCATACTCTTGCAAAATCCCATTGGCTTGATTAAGAAATGAAAGACCATGACCAAAGTTATTTTTTATTGTGATATTATTAGCCCATTATGTCTAGTTACATTAAGGCAGCAGTTTCTTCTTTAGTTTTAGTTTTTGTCACATAAGAAATCCAAAATGGGACCCTAAGACAAACAATCATAAAATAATAACCCTTTACGTTTATTTCCCACCCACCAAAAATAATGTCTTATGGGTATTCCACTGCACTAAGCACTCATCTGGTGAGAGGTAAGAATGTGCAAATAATTAAATGATCCGTTTGGCTTGGCATTTACATAATAAGTGCTTTGCCATTCTTTCTTGCAAGAATTGAGTTGGAAAATCAGTCTAAACCAGCTAGTCCTTCTTTCAAGTTTAGTAATAGACCAACAGGTAGGCAGGTAACCCCTGTTCAGAGGTATAGGATGAAATATAATAGTGAAAAGTGCAAGGTCATGCACTTAGGGATTAATAATAAGAATTTTAGATATACGTTGGGAACGCATCAGTTGGAAATGTTGGAGGAGGAGAAGGACCTTGGGGTATTGGTTGATAGCAGGATGACTATGAGCCGCCAATGTGATATGGCTGTTAAAAAAGCAAATGCGGTTTTAGGATGCATCAGGCGAGGTATTTCCAGCAAGGA